>PVIR01003585.1:0-87056 GCA_004026965.1 Petromus typicus
GAACCTGGGCCCTTGAGCTTGCAAGACAGGAGCCGGAACCACTGAGCTAACTCTCCGGCCCCATTCACTGTCTTGTTCTTAATGAAACATCACAGGGACAGACACAGGTTCAAATATTATTTGTTCTCCTTCCATCTTCTGAAGACAAACAAATCCAAAAGAAGGACTGTGCCTGGTTATAAGCATGTTCTCCACACCGGGCCTAGTACACAGCCCGGGCTCAGAAAGGACTGGACACTTGCCTCGCTTCTCTACACTGATTTAGACAGCATATCAACCCAGGCTCATTCTGCTATCAGAGGAGTCAAATAGGGTGAGTGCAGTGGTGTGTACTTGTAATCCCAGGATCCCTGAGGAGTTGAATCAAGACGGTAACAGGTTCAACCCTAGCCTGGGCAGTTTAGCAAGACTCTGTCTCAAAATAAAAGGGCTGGGGATGTGGCTCAGCTTGGAGGGTTCAATCACCAATACTGGGAAAAGGAGGAGTCAAGGTTGTGGTCACTTACTTCAAAGACAGAGAAGGCAGGTAGGTGTATGGGCG
The DNA here is from genome assembly GCA_004026965.1 of Petromus typicus. Lineage (NCBI taxonomy): Eukaryota > Metazoa > Chordata > Mammalia > Rodentia > Petromuridae > Petromus > Petromus typicus. Next base: position 542 of record PVIR01003585.1, read on the forward strand.
GTCAGCATGAGGCTGGGGGTGGGTGGAAGGAAATCCTGAAGAACATTATGGATATACAGTGATGGTGGTCACTTCTGAAGCCATAGTAATCCATATTTCTTTTGCATAGCGGTGGCTGCCACTCCCACATTGTATTGTGGCTGACTGTGCGAGTAGGTCTGCATATGCGGGCAGAAAGGAAGTCTGGGGCCAGGGAGTTAGCTCAGTGGTTCTGGCGCCTGTCTTGCAAGCGCAAGGAACCGGGTTTGATCCCCGGGTAACCACATACCATACTGGGCATGGAGACTCACGCCCAGCAGCAGTCATTACCACATACCACAGTGCTGGGCGTGGTGGCTCATGCCTGTAATCCCAGCACTCAGGAGGCAGAGGCAGGAGGATTGCTGTGATGTGAGTTGGAGGCTGAGCTCAGGGCCAACCTGAACCACAAAGTGTGACCCTGTCTCAAAAAAAAACCTAAAAAAAAAAAAAAAGGAAGTCTGCAGGTCACTTCTGGACAAGTCTTTTTATTCCCAGTACTGGGAGTTGAACTTAGGGAGTGCTAAATTGCATCCTCCTTTTCATTATTATGAGGTAGGATTTTGCTAAGTTGCCCAGGAGGGCCTCAAACTTGTGGTTCTCCTCTCTCAGCCTCCTGAGAAGCTGAGACTATAGGCATATATCTCCACATCCAGCTAGACAAGAGTCTAGGAAGCAGGTAAACATCCATCCAGCCTCCTCACAGATACTAGGTGGAAGCTGATGATTGTAGGTCCCTTGGAAACAAAGGAGTCGCAAGATTAACAAGTCTAGTGTGTGAATCACCAAATGGAGGACAGCTGCCAACTAGGGCACCTGTGAGAAATACAATATTGTCTGAAGTCACTGAAATCCCAGAGGTTATTGGTTACAGCAGCTGCCATTACGCTAATACACTGACCCCTCCTTTCAGGCCTGGATATCCATAAAGCTTGAGCAGCAGTCACTCTTCAAAATGAGCTTCTAACTCCCAACCATAGTATTCAGGCTTTCATATAGCAGGTCTGTCCTGTGGTTCCAAGTCTCTATGCTTGGTATCTATATTTTTCCTTCCATTCTTTACACAGTGTAAGCCCCCCACACATGGAAGGGAAGCCTTCTTCCATTCTGATGGCTGGAAGTGATTGAGCATACCCAGGGAGCTGCGTTGAGGTCTTTCACCATTGCACAATAGAACCCTTTTCTGCAGTCTTTGTGCTGTGATCATTGGGACAGGAACCCTGGGTCTGATTTAGGGTGATTAGTGTTGTGGGGAGAGGTGTGGTCATCTTCCTGCTCCTCCCTTGGACCCCGCCATATGATGAGTGTTCAGGCCTGATCTTTTGTAGTCTCTGATCCTCACTCCAGATCTGAGCTACTTATAAATCTGTACTAATTGCAGAGAACTCCGCTGACTGTACTTGGGTTTGTGGGGGCTAGTTGAGGCACAAGAGGACGTGACTTCCATCCTCCTTGCTCTGACAACCTGCTGGCTTGGAAGGACACTATGTCCCTTTATAAAGTGACTCAATTCTTCCATACTGACTTCACTGATTTGAGTGTGCATACATACACCGTGCACATGTGCTTGTGTGTACACACGTGCCCATCCTTTGTCTATGTGTGTATGCAAGAAGAATCCATGTGCATACTGCTGTTTCTATACATGTGACCTCCCCCAAGTGTAGTGTGAGTCTGTATTGTGTTTGTGACTTGGAGATGGATCTAGTGTGCATCTGTGTATGTCTCCCTTGCTCAACACGAGCCCCGTAACTGCACGTGTGTTTCCATGAGCCTCCGAGTTCATGTGCATGTGTGAGATGGGTGTGTCCCGTGTGGCTGTGTACACTTGGCCATGTTCTGTGTGCACTGGACCCTGCACTGCTAAGAGCAGCCTCTTTCCCCCCAAGGCCTCCTCTGCTCTTAGGCAATTTAACCTCATTCTTTCTGCTGTGGCTGTTTCCGCTGCTTCTGTCCTCATCTCCAGATGTTGCAATTAAGCAAATGCAGCAATTAAGCAGAGTCCCCCAAACAACCCCCCCACAGGATCCCCTTCCAGGAGCTAATGAGGGCTTGGAGCACGTGCAGACTCCCTGGGATGCCAGGCTGCATACACCATGGCACACAGGGACCAGACAGTAGCACACAAATAGCACAAGGAGTCCCTTTGCCCACCTGCTCCATGCATGCCTCTTTTTCGAGTCTCCGCATAACAGCCCCCAGTTCCAAGCAGCCTCTCAGGCTCAGGATTGGGATGAGAGAACAGACTCCACCTGTGTCCTTCCCTCACTTCTTCCCCCCTCAGAGCCTGGACCACTCCAGCCTATACTGCGTCATCAGCCCTTGATATTTTGCCCTGCGCTTTTCCACATCACCTTCCCGACCGCCATGGCCTGCTATTCCTCAGCACAGCCCCAATCTTGCCAACCTGAGCTGTTCCCCTCCCAGCCCTGACCACATGAGTTCATCTGGAGATGTCAATTTCTCCCTTTTGGAATGACAGCTTAGTGATGGGGGGACCAGAGCTGTCTTGGTCTGTGTTTACTGCAGAGTCAACTAACTTGGCCAAGCCCAGACCTCCTCCACAGCCAGTGCCAAACTAGCAACCTCACCTTGGCCTGTGCCTGTCTGATTCTGCGCACAACCACACTGCTACGTCCCTCGGCCCAGTGAGCCTTACCCTACGGTTGGGTACCTTCTCTGCTTTTCCATCTCAAATCTCAAGTAGCTCTTGGCATACTTACTCCTTTCCCCAAGGAGGGAAGAAGTGGGAGATAAATACCAAGCCTCTCTGAACTCTGAACAGAGGGCAGGGCAGGGGAAATAATTCTGATCGTTCTCCAAGATGCCTCGAAGTTCTCCGGCAGAGGGGGCCCGATGTTCAGAGAGGTCACCTGCTCACCATGAGAGCTAATTTCTTTTAGCTTTCTCTGTCCTCTGTCTCACTCTTCTCTCTCCCTTGACCCTATTTCCCGGGATCACCCTCAAATTCAGTCCCACTCTCAGGACTGTCTCCACCTCTGCCCCTCTGCCCCCCTCAGCTCTAATCACCTCTGCAAATCTCTGAAGCTTTTGCCGCCCTCACCCGAGTTTCTCAGTGCCCATTTTGGCCGTGCCAGGCCAGGAGCACTGATGAACTTTGCTAATGATCTGGAAAGGCAGGCCCCAGGGCTGAGTTAATTTTAGCTGCAATTCTTCAATACTCATGAGTCGAAGAAGCCAAAAGTCTATTCTGAAGCCTCCAGCAGAGCTAGAGACAACCAGGGTTGGTGAGCGCTCACACCCTGCTCCAAGGTCACTTCGCTCCTCCACTCAGACCAGGTTCCCAGGGTGGTTCCCCTGGGCAGGGTCAGGCCAAGGCTGGGTTCCCTTTGTATCAAGGCTCCGAGAAGATCAGTTCCCCAGGTTGCTATAACCAAGTTCCCTAGCCATCCCCCTTCCTAAGACACCATCTGCCGGGACGCTGTGGGACACCTCTCCCCCCCCACGCCCTAGTACCACTCCCTGTGAGTCATGTGCTTCACAGTCCCAGCCAGGGTCTCCTGCGGGCAGTGGACCTGAGCGGGAGGCGGAGGATCGTGGGCAACCTGAGCAGACTCCCGTCTCGACCCCCTGCCTGTCTTCCCCTCGTCCTCAGGACATCTGGTCAGGTAGCTGAGCTCGGTTCTATTCCTAATCTCGGAGAGGACAGGGTCTCGGAGCCAAGTTTTTCCCCTTGCAGTCAGGGAAAGGAGCCTTGGGAAGGAACAAAGGTCAGCCCTGTTACTGAGCAGAGCTCAGGTAAGGAAACTTCACCTGTGGAAGGGACACCCTAGAAAGGCGGTGCTGCGAGGGGGTGAGGGCTGGCGACAAGTCCACAATACACACCCTCGCGCCCGCGCACCCTCACACCCAAGTTGCCCCAAGTGCTATTAGAGCCCGTGTGTGTGCGCGTGTGTGGGCACATCTCTGCTTCTCTGTTTCTGGCTTGTCCTTGCCTTCTGTCTCCCCCTCCCTCTCTGAATCCATTACTGTCTGTATTTCTGTCTCTCCTTGTACATGTGTATATTTCTATCTGTCCGTCTCGCCGCTTAAGCCTGCCCATCTTTGTGTCTCTGTCATCTCTGCTCCCCCTCAATCTCTGTCTCTCTGCCTCAGTACCTCTACATCCAGGGATTCTCGCTCCCAGCAGCGCCAGGGAGACTCCATAGAAGGTGGGGCCAGGGGCGCGCCTCGGGTGGGGGGGCTGCCTACGCCTTTAAGCGCGGGCACGCGCGGGGCCTGCGCCTTTAAGCGCGGGGGCGCGCGCGGCCCTGGGTTCCCGGCGAGGAGGCCGCGGGAGCGCCCGGACCCGGCCCGCCTGCCCGGCCCCCGCCCGGCCCCCGCCCCGGCCCCGGCGGGGGAGGGGTCTCTGAGCGCGGCCCCTCCCCCCTGCGTCCCGCCCGCGCTGCGGCGCCCCCGGCCGGCGCGTCCCTGTCTGTCTGTCCGTCCGCCGGCTCCCGGGCCTCGCCCCACCCCGTCCTGGGGCTGCCCTGCCGCCCCCTACCCACCGCAGCGGACTCCCTCCCTCTGGGCCAACCCGCCGCAGGCCAGGAGGCCGGCCGAGACGCTGTCACCCCACACCCGGCTGCCGGCACCTGACATCAGGCACTTGCTCCCCGAGATTGGACTGGGAAATCCAGAAAGCCCAGCCCGGGAACCCGATCTGGGGTCAACACCCCGAGATCGGCCTTGGAACCCCGAGTCCTGGACCCTGAACCCATATATCTGGAGCTGAAATCCCAACATCAGTCCCTGGGACCCCAAGATTTGGAAGCTGAATGTCATGATTTGGAGCGTGAACCCCAAGATCTGGAGCCAGAACCCCAGGATTTGGAATCTAAACCCTCAAATGTGGAGCTGAACTCTGAATTCTGTGCCTGGCACCTTGAAATTTTGAACCGGATCCCCAAATTCATACCTGGAGCTTACTAATTGGAAACCGGACCTTGGAATTTAGGCCTCAAATTCCAAGATTGAACCTGGAACTCCAAGGGGTCTGAATCTGATTTTGAGAAGATGTCCCTGCTGCACACCTGAAAGCTAAAATCTGAGGTGGGACCTCCAACTCTTGACTCAGCATCCCAGAATCTGAACCTAGAACCCCAATATCAGATTCCAGGGCAGGACTTAGGATTCAGACCCTAAACTTCACATTGGGCTGCTTGGTAACCCAAGACTGGAGCTGGAAGATCTTGACCCTGAATAACCAAACCTGGGTCTAGATCTCTAACACTGGACCCCAAAGGCCCAATATTTGGAGGTTTGGCACCTGAGAGTTGAGATCTGGAGGCTGTGAGCCGCAACACAGTCTCCTCACCGAAGTCTTGGGACAGAGATGACCACACACAACTCGAGAGCCCTGACCTCTGACCCCCTTGGAGCCTGAGGACTCTGCTCCCTGGGGTGGCTTCCCTCTCAGGTAAGGCCACTAGGAGACTACTGTGTGGGAGGGACGTGGAAGAGGGGTTCTGTGGCTAGGAGGGAGGTGAAGTCGAGGAGGGCCAGATCTCCTTTGAGACTCCTGGGGTTTTTTCCTAGAAAAAGGCATTCTTCAGAGTCTACCTCCAGCTCCCACTCGGTGAGCAACCTTCTCTGGACCCTTGGCCAGCTCGGCCCCGCTGGCCACCTCATCGCCAGCTGGTGGTGTCTCCAGGCCTCTGACGCCACCGGCCTCACCGCTTCTCACCATCTGCCCTGTGTGACCAGCTCTGGCTGCCTCTCTTGTCCACTGCTGCTCCTGTCTTCAGAATGACCATTTCTGCTCTCCCGTTGTCTCTCTCATCATCTTTATACCACTGTGCACAGTTCCTCTCTCTGGCCACTTCTGCCTGGCGCTCTCTCAGTGACCAGCTTGGCCGCCTGTGTCCATGGTACTCTCAGCTCTCATTGGTTCTCCTGCCCTCTGTCACCCCTCTAAGCCTGAGTCTGTGACTGTCTCTAACCATCTCTTTCTAACACTTTTCTCCTCAGCTTCCCTGTCCATTTCTACTCTGGCTCCTTCTGTCTACCTTCCCTCTCTCTGACCATCTTTTACCGTCTCTCTAGACTACTGTCCCAGCCCTGACCCTACTCAGTGTTCTCTCTCTCTCTCTCTCCCTCTTCTTCCCTCCCTCCCTCCCTCCCCTGTCTGTCTTTCTCTCTACCTCCCTCCTTCTCTCCCTGTCTGTCTGTCTGTCTCTGTCTCTGTCTGTCTCTCTCTCTCTCTCTCTCTCTTCTCCCTCTCTCTCACTGGAAATTGAACCCAGAACTTTACACATGCTGGGCAAGTATTCTACCACTGAGTTACATTCCCAATCTTTTTTATCTTTTAAATTTTGACACAGGGTCTCACTTGATTGGCCAGCAGGCTGGCCACGATCTTGTGACCCTTCTGCATCTCCCTCCCAAGCAGTTTACGGGTTACAGGCATGTGTCACCATGCCCAGTGCTGTGTCGCTCTGTCTCCCTTCTTTGTTGATTTCTCTGACCATGTCTGCCATCTCTAGCTGCCTTCGCTCCCACTGATGACCTGTTCCCTGACCCCTCATCCTGGCCATCTGTCCTGGCCTTCAGCTGACTGGTGTATGTCCTTTCTCCTCTCTCTGATCACCTCTGTGGCTTTTGACCACGCCTGACCACTTCTCTGTCGACCATCATTGGCCTGCTCTCCTGGGTAGACCACCTCAGACCACCTCCCCATTTGCGCTCCTCTCATCTTTTTCGCCACTCCGATTCCTTCCTCTCTCTTTGCCCATCTTCCTGGCCACCCCGACCACTCCCCTCTTGGGTCGTACCTGATCACTTCTGACTGTCCCTCCCACCTGATCACTTCTCTCTTCACCCATCTTGGACCGTGTGTCTGTCCACGCCGGAAGCCCTCTAGCTTACCTTCTACCCATCCTGACCGGCTCTCCTTTTGTATGCCCGTCTCTAGGCGGCTCCCTTCCTCTGACCACCTTTGTTCATTTTTGCCCCCTCTCTGTCTCTGTGACACACCTGAGTTTTTGTCCAGCTTCTGTGGCTTTGAATCTGCTACACCTCTCTCTCTGACCATCTTGACTGGTTCTGCCACCCTCACTGTTACCTTCTTTCCTTGTCTCAGACCGCCCAGCCCTCTGGGGCTCCTCTCTGGCCTTGCCAGCCTGACGCCTCCCCTTTCCCTGCAGGCCTCCCCGCCCGCAATGGCCGTCTTCCCGTTGCTCCTTTGCCTGCTGCCACTGGCCCCTGCCTCGTCTCCACCTCAGCCAGCCACATCCAGCCCATGTCCCCGCCGCTGCCGCTGCCAGACCCAGTCACTGCCCCTCAGTGTGCTGTGTCCAGGGGCAGGCCTCCTGTTTGTGCCACCCTCGCTGGATCGCCGTGCGGCCGAGCTGCGTCTGGCAGACAACTTCATTGCTGCCGTGCGTCGCCGTGACCTGGCCAACATGACGGGCCTGCTGCACCTGAGCCTGTCCCGGAACACCATCCGCCACGTGGCAGCTGGCGCCTTTGCTGACCTGCGAGCCCTGCGCGCCCTGCACCTGGATGGCAACCGGCTGACCTCGCTGGGCGAGGGTCAGCTGCGTGGCCTGGTCAACTTGCGCCACCTCATCCTGAGCAACAATCAGCTGGCAGCCCTGGCAGCTGGTGCCCTGGACGACTGCGCCGAGACACTTGAGGACCTCGATCTCTCCTATAACAACCTCGAGCAATTGCCCTGGGAAGCCCTGGGCCGCCTGGGCAACGTCAATACATTGGGCCTCGACCATAACTTGCTGGCTTCCGTGCCTGCTGGAGCCTTTTCCCGCCTGCACAAGCTGGCACGGCTCGACATGACCTCCAACCGCCTGACCACTATCCCACCTGACCCACTCTTCTCGCGCCTGCCACTGCTCGCCCGACCCCGTGGCTCCCCTGCCTCGGCCCTCGTGCTGGCGTTCGGTGGGAACCCCCTGCACTGTAACTGTGAGCTGGTGTGGCTGCGGCGCCTGGCCAGGGAGGATGACCTCGAGGCCTGCGCCTCGCCACCTGCCTTGGGCGGGCGCTACTTCTGGGCTGTAGGTGAGGAGGAGTTTGTGTGCGAGCCCCCTGTGGTGACCCACCGATCGCCACCCCTGGCGGTACCTGCAGGTCGACCAGCTGCCTTGCGCTGCCGTGCAGTAGGAGACCCAGAACCCCGAGTGCGCTGGGTGTCACCCCAGGGCCGGCTGCTGGGCAACTCGAGCCGCGCCCGCGCCTTCCCAAATGGGACTCTGGAGCTGCTGGTCACTGAACCGGGTGACGGTGGCATCTTTACATGCATAGCGGCCAATGCGGCTGGTGAGGCCACAGCGGCTGTTGAACTGACTGTGGGTCCCCCACCACCTCCACAGCTAGCCAATAGCACCAGCTGTGACCCCCCGCGGGACGGGGACCCTGATGCCCTCACCCCGCCCTCTGCTGCCTCTGCTTCTGCCAAGGTGGCTGACACTGTGGCCCCGACCGACCGTGGCGTCCAAGTGACTGAGCATGGGGCTACAGCTGCGCTCGTCCAGTGGCCAGATCAGCGGCCTCTCCTAGGCATCCGCATGTACCAGATCCAGTACAACAGCTCAGCTGACGACATCCTCGTCTACAGGTGCAGGGCCAGGCAGGGGGGCAGCTCGGGTGGGGGCGCGAGATGCAGGAGAACTGAGGGTGCATCGCAGATACCCTCAGGAAAGCATGCTGAAACATGCTCCTGCAGGGGTGCAAAGGAAGTCAAACCACAAAGGTGGAAGGGACTAGGTGGCAAGGACAACCAGAGTCAGGCAGAAAGGGTAAAAGAAATCTGGCAGCAGTGGTAAAAAGAAAGCAGACAATAAGGATAAAATAAATTAGTCAGCAGATGTTCATTCAGGCTACATAGCTAAACAATTCAGAGCAATAATGATAAAAGAAATCAGGTTGTAGAGGTGGAAAGAAATAAGCCAGCAACAGTAAATGGTAGCAAACAAAAAGAAAATCAATTAGTAAGAGTAAAAAGTCATCGTAACAAGAGTTAAAAAGTTAATGAGAGGAGTCGGGGATTTAGCTCAAAGGTTCTGGTATATGCCTTGCAAGCACGAGGTCCCAGGTTCGATCCCGGGTAACCACATACAACAATGCCAGGTGTGGTGACTCATGTCCACCAGTAATCAGTACCACATACCCCAATGCCAGGTATGGTGGCTCATGCCTGTCATCCCAGCACTGGGAAGGCAGAGGCTCGAGGATTGCTGAGTTCCAGGCTGAGTTCAGGATGAGCCTGGACAACAAAAGGGAGACCCTGTCTCAAAAACACTAAAAAAAAAAGGGCTGGGAGTTTAGCTCAGTGGTTCCGGCGCCTGTCTTGCACCTGTCTTGCAAGCACAAGGGCCCATTTAGATCCCCGGCAACCACATAACAATACTGGGCATGGAGACTCACCCCAGCAGCAGTCAGTACCATATACCACAGTGCCGGGCGTGGTGGCTCACGCCTGTAATCCCAGCACTCGGGAGGCAGAGGCAGGAGGATTGCTGTGATGTGAGTTGGAGGCTGAGCTCAGGGTCAGCCTGAACCACAAAGCAAGACCCTGTCTCAAAAAAAAAAAAAAACCACTAAAAAAAAAAGTTAATGGGAGCAAGAGAAGATGGGTGTGGTGGCATATTTTATGATGCAGGGAGGCTGAAGCAAGAGGGTTCTAGCCCAACTTGGGCAATCTAGTGACTTGGCAAGACTCTACCTGAAAATAAAAACTAAAAGGGGTAGAGTTTGGCATTTAACACAGTGTAAGTCCTGTATTCAGTCTCCAGTACAGCTTGGGTGGGGGCGTGAGGTGTGGGAGAGTGGGTATGGGGGTGGTATGAAAGACAGACAGACAGAGATGAGAGAGAGAGAGAGATAGCCTGGTTTTCCACACGATAGCTTGACACAAGCCAGGCTGTAGAAAGAAAAAGAGATCAAGCCAGAAGGCACAGGAATGTCAAGAAAAATGAAATGAAATAGACCTATTACAAAGCAAAGGAGGTTAAATAGAGACTAGGCTTTGGATTCATGTAGTGTGAGCCCTACATGTTTGGAGTTCTAATGTGGTGACATAAATTTTTTATTTGCTAAATCAAATCAAACAGGCTAGGTATGGTGAAATGCACCTGCAATCCCTGCTACTCAGGAGGCCAAGGGAGACAGATTGGAGGTTTGAGAACAGCCTGGGCAGCTTAGCAAGACCCTGTCTGAAAAAAAGAACAAAAACCGAGTGTAAGCTCCCCTCGGTATATGAACAGAAATATCTAGTTTAGCCAGGTGTAGTAGCACAGACGTGAATCCCTGGGCTCGGGAGGCTGAGGCAGGATCATTGCCAAAAGTCTGAGGCCAGTGTGGGCTACATAGTGAATTCAAGGCCAACATGAATTCTATGGTAAGAGCCTATCTCAAAAACAAAGCAGATTCAGTTTGCCAGTCTCGGGCCTTCCCCTCTCCCACAGTTGCAAACACAAAAGCTAGACACACTCGCTCCTTGGGTGGGTCAGTACCACTTCTGTCCCCAGACCAGAAAACAGAGAGCATGTGGCTGCCGGCATGTGGTGTGAACGTATATGGTCTGCAGTGATGGCTGCTGACGTTTCTCGCTCGAGTTCAGCCCTGCATGGGCAGCTGTAGGTGTCTTCCTGTTCTTGCTACCAGGCTGAGTCAACTCTACAGTCCCTGAGGCTTGACTGCGAGCACTGGGCCCTGAAGGGTTGGGTCACAGCTTGGAAGCCAGTGCCTAGACCCTCTTCCCTCTCCTGGGGCCACAGTTCAAGAGACTGTCATTTGACTTTCTTTTCAATCCTGATTCCACTGTTTTTCTTAGACATTACTCAGTAGATTTCATGTCAGCTCTGAAAATCACAGAGGTCCTGGTCATCCTGGTGGAAGATGCTTTTTAAAAAAACAAAAATGCTTTTTTAAAAAACAACCACAAACAAAGTCTCCGTATATAACTCAGGCTGCCCTTGAGCTCACTATGTAGCCCAGGCTGGCCTCCAACTGATGGTGATCCTCTGGCCTCTGCCTTCCAAGTGCTGGTATTACAGGCGTGATTCACCACGCCCAGCAACAGATGCTCTTTTAGATGGTCACCCTACTATAAGCAATGCTAGAGTTCCCTGTACCATTCTCACTAAAGAATCAAACGGGAATAAAATGGATTACAAAAGAAGTTAAACCTCCAACAGGGTATCCTGTGACAAAAGAAATATGGTAGAACCAAGTAGTAAGGATAAAAGCAAATGGGAAAGGTAAGAATAAATAGAAACAAGACAACAGAGATAAAAGGAAATTAAGCAACAGAGCTGGAGAGAAATAAGGCAACAGGGAAGGAAAAAAATCAGTGGTGACTGAGATGACAGAACCCCCTAGAAAAACACACTATGTATGATAATAAAAAGGCAATGGGGCTAGTGGGAAATTTATTGGCATATTAGAAGGAAATCAGGCAGCAGGGGTATAAGGGAATCAGGTGGTTAGATTAAAAGAGTAAAGAAAATTCTGGCTGTACACGAAGGGAAAATCGGGTAGCTGGAAAAAGGAAATTACAGCCAAGAGAGAAGACAGATGAGAACCAGAGAGAAATTGGGTGAGGGTCTGGAGGGAGGTCAGACGGAAATAGCAGGGCTGGAGCACAGTCGGGCAGAGAGTGGAGGGAGCCCACCAGCAAGGCCGGAGGGAACTTGGATGGTGGTATGAGAAAGGAGCTGGGCAGTGGGGTGATTGTGAAGTGGGAAGGCCTCGGGGGTGGGGGAACAGAGAAATTGGGCATCGCGCCCAGAGAGGGGCCGCCAGGGCGAAACCGCTAACAGTAGAGGGAGGCCAGGGGTGGGCGCTGAGCAGCCAGAAGCCTGACCCCACCTGCTGCCCCTCCAGGATGATCCCAGCTGACAGCCGCTCCTTCCTGCTGACCGACCTGGCGTCTGGCCGCACCTACGACCTGTGTGTGCTCGCCGTGTATGAAGATGGCGCCACTGGGCTCACGGCCACGCGGCCGGTGGGCTGCGCCCGCTTCTCCACCGAGCCTGCCCTGCGGCCCTGCGGGGCCCCGCACGCACCCTTCCTGGGCGGCACGATGATCATCGCGCTGGGCGGAGTCATCGTGGCGTCCGTGCTGGTCTTCATCTTCGTGCTGCTCATGCGCTACAAGGTGCATGGTGGGCAGCCCCCCGGCAAGGCCAAGGCCTCGGCACCCGTCAGCAGCGTCTGCTCCCAGACCAACGGCGCCCTGGGGCCCACGGCCACTGCACCCGCCCCTGAACCCGCTGCACCCAGGGCCCACACCGTGGTCCAGCTGGACTGCGAGACCTGGGGGCCCAGCCACGAACCCGCGAGACCTTAGCCGGGTGCCCACCTCTATGGCTCCTCTGGCCCCAGGGATAACAGGACCCGGACATCCAGCGGGACCTGGCCTCAGACTCACCAAATCACTCACGGTTTTTAAAACTCTGATGGGGAGGGTGTCGGGGCACTGGGGCACAACAAGAAAGTCCTATTTTTCTAAGCTCGGGCCTGGGCCTTTGCCCTTGTCTCTGTCTGTGGGTCTTGGGGGACTCTCGCAGGGATCTGGGGCTCGGGATACTTCCCCCGGGAGAGATCCCCCAGTTCAGCTTGAGTCCCCTGGGGGCCGGGGCTGAGTGCTCCTCCACTAGGTCAACAGATATTCCTGGAGCGGACGCCTGGGGTGCCGTGGGCTGGGGGACGCTGCAGTGACCCAGACAGCTCTCAGTGAGCCTGAGGTCCGGTGGGAGACAGACGTGTCTTCAGACAGGGAAAACCCAGAGGTGACCAGGACCTCTGATTGTGTGACCAGAAGAGACTCTTGGCTCAGTCTGGGGTGTGGTCAGGGAGGCTTCCTGAACAGGGCTCATGAGGTCTGAGAGAAATATCTGAAGAAGATGACTGGGCAAAGAGCAAAAGGAGAGTTGCTTCAGGTGGAAACCACAAAAGAAGCAAGGCTCTAGTAGGTACCAGGCCCTGGGAGGTCCTGGTAGAAGTGAGACAGGAGAGCTGACAGTCCAGGAACACCAGGCTGAGGAACTCAGGCGGTGGCCTGATGTGTGGGGATCGTGGAGGATTCCATGCAAAGGACAGGAGGGTCACGTGTGAGACTAGGAAAATTCTTCTAAAAGAAGGTGAACCAGAGGCAGAGGCTTGAAGCTGGGAGCCCAGGAGGAAGCCAGGGCCAGAATCTGAGCGGGCAAAGCTCACATGAGGCCAGGACTAGAGGGAAGAAGGGAGTGGGCAGCATGGACATTCAGGAAGCTGAGCAGAGGACCATGGAGCTGAGGGTCAGGATGAGGAGAGTGTGGAGGGCCAGGCCAAGGGTCTGGCCGGAGGAGGGGATGGCAGGACTGCCCGAGACAGGGCCAAGGAGGAAGGGCTTGTCTAGGGAAGATAAAGTGCTGGTGTGGGATTCAGAGGACGTCGGGGCCCCAGAGGATGTCCGGACTCCTGGCCTGAGGCTCGAGTCAGGGACAGAAATAGGCTTTGTCGGCAGAGGTGGTAACTGAGCCCACATGGGGTGAGCGGCCTCTGAGTGGGGTCTCAGCTGCCAAGCACTACGACTTTTCCATAGTCAAGAGCCAGACAAAGAAAAACCTCACAAACTCTATCCAGGAGCATCAGGCAGTGAGACAGGGAAGGAAGCGAAGCAATTCAACCCCGAGTGAGTGTTGTATCTGGTAATGTAGAGGTTGCAGTAATCCCAGCAGAGCATTGTTAGAGGATTGGTGTAGCAGGCGCCACATTCAGCTGCTTCGAGAGTAGGAGGTAAGAAAGTATAGACAGGAAGTGTAGGCCCGGCAGTTCTGTGGGCTGGCGCCTGGGTCAGGTTGATCTGGAACTTGCGGCCCGCGCTCTGTCTCTGCCCTAGGTCCCCTTGAAGTTTGTAGGGCTTGCACTTGGCCTAGGAAATGGCATCTCTCATTAAGGACCCAGGAAGGGGCTTTTCTCACATGGAGGAGGGTCCACAGCAGGCGTGTGGAGGATACTCAGAGCTGTCACCTGTCTGGAATGATGCTGGCATGAGCGGCATGGTGAAGAGAGCGCATGACTGGCCTGGCCATTCTCATGATCTGGTGCACACGACCTTGTCTCAATGGGCCAACAAATCCTAGATTCTGGCACAGCCTTTGCAGCCTTGGAAATATTACTCCGTTGGCCTGGGGGAACCATCTGAGTCCAAGGAACCTGATCTGATTCCTATCCCCCCAGCAGCAGCATGAGTCCTTTTTCTTGTTGGTTACTCTTGGGTGCAGAGGTCAGGTGAGGTCATCAGGGAGAGGGAGGGCCTAAGGTCTTTCGTGGGAATGGGACCCTGGGAATGGGTCTAGGGCCCACTAGCAAATACCAGATGCTGCCTGGAGGGGGAGCCAGAGCGCACTTCGAAAACCCGGGTGGTTTTGGTGGGTGGGTGTGTGTGTGGGGGGGGTTGTTTTAGCGATCCTGTGTGCCTACTGTGGGTGGTGCCCTGGGGACTGAATACAGAACAGATTCAGGTACAGGTCCTGCTGTCACATATCTCAGCATCTTGTGGGGACACAAATGTTAAATAGCCAAATAGTTATCCGTGATCATAGAGCAGACCGTGCGAGAGAGATGTGGAACTGTGAGAGTAGGATCGGGGGACCTCCCCCATGAAGGGAGGTTGGGAAGCTTCCTGGGGAGGGTGAGGTCTCAGCTGAGTCCCAGGGGTGCTCAGGTTGTGTTATCTAGTGAAGGGTGCAAAGGCCATTCCACAAGCATGGAACAGCATGTTGTGTAGAAGGAAGTGAAGGAGACTGGGGCTGGAGGTAGGGAGATGGAAGGGATATGGCATTGTAGTGAGCCTGCAGAGCAGGAAGGGACCACACACAGGATGCTGGAGGCTTCCGGGAGGATCTATTTCATGCTAAGTGGCATGAGAAGCCACTGGGACGTTCCGAACCCTAAGGAGAATAGGGCTCCTCTGTCTCACAGAAGCTCCAGTGGCAGATCTGTTTGTGTGAACATTAAAGGTGGGAGGATATTGCAGTGGTTCAGGCAGAGGATGACCTGGACCAGGGTAGGTCCTGGAGTGGATGGACACAGGGAGATTTGAGATTATCTTGGCACAGGTCTCCATCTCCTACCAAAAGCTGAAGGTCCCTGGTCTCTGGTATCTATGGATCCATGGCTGAGCTGACTTCTATGTAACATGGGAATGAAAGTTATCTCCAAGGTCCAAGTACCAGGCACACAGCAGATAGAGACTGAAAAGCAGAGGCTGTGGCTGGTCAGGGGGATGTGGACATAGGAAATGCAGGGCTGAAATGGGGATTCCATGCCAGAGGTTACTTACTGTAGTTTGGAGGCAGAAGGCCAGGTGTGGTGGCAGGTGCCTGTAATCCCAGAACTCTGGGAGTTAATGAGATCTTGTCTCAAAATTTAAAAGAAATTGTTTAAAGGACTGGAAACGTAACCCCATGTAGAGACCCTGGACTCAGTCCCCTGTACTGAAGCAAGAAAAAGGAGATGTCAAAGCAAGGAAGGTATAAAGACGGACATGGGCATGCTGGTCCCTCTAGCACAGGTCTCTATGGTCTCACAGGATGCTAGAGCATCTCTTCATCCTGTGCAGAAGCAAATGACCACATGTGTCTAAGACTTAAAGTTAAAGTTCAATTGAGTCCACCAGTTTTCTGAGCTCAGGAAGTGCTACTTCTGTCCATTTCCTGCCTGGCTTTGGAAAGCAACCTGTACAATCTGGAGCCAAAGCCCAAACTACTGCAACATTTTCTTGAAGTGAGTGTGGTCCTGATACTCATCTTCTCCCTTGTCTGTGTGCTGCTGCATCCAACACGTATCTTATTGTTGTTGTTGGGTTTTTTTTTTTTTTTTTTGTACCAGGGATAGAACACGAGACCTTGAGCTTTCGAAACAGGCACTGGAACCACTGAGCTAAATTCCTAGCTCCAACATATGTGTCTTGATATGGCCAAGTCTGGCAGCAGCCTGAGCATCCAGAGATACCCATGGTCCTTTGCACTGCCTCCACTAAGGTCAAGCTCTTGCAGCCTTCTCTACAGGCTCACATGTGAGAGAAGGAGATAACAGGGTTCTCTCAAAGGAGATGATTCTCTCCTGGGTGGAACCTGACGGCTCTTGCCTATGTATGGGTCCTCAATGGTATCTGTGCCTTCACATGCTTCCTCAAAGCAAGGATAGACATTGATGCTTGGCTTCTGTGTAGTGATGCTGGGAATGTGGTGGTGACTGAGGAGCCCAGACCTTCTCCTCTCACAGTTCCAACTCTAGTGGAGCAAATAGCAGCCACACGGTGGCAGCCAGAGTGGTCAGGGCAGGATAGGAAAGCACCAGCAAAACTGATTGGAATCTGTTTTCATAGAAGGCCAGGGGACTTCTGTGGCCAGCGTGGGAAGTCTCAGCTGAGCCTGGGAGGTGGGGAGAGTTGAAGATTCCCAGTGGCCTGCTTCACGGCAGTGTAATGTCCGGAGTCACTCAGCACCCCACACTTACAGTTACCCTGTGCCTAGTGTAATGCCCTGCTGTGACCTTCTTGAAATTCCTAAGGAGATTTGAATAGCCTCCTTTTCCTCTATTTTCACTTTGCATTTGGCCCTGAAAATTATGTATCCATTCCTGCCTAAGGAAAGTACACTTAAACGTACAAGGAAGGAAAACACAGTGGTGTGTGCCTATAATCCCAGCACTGTAGGTGGCTGAGGCAGGAGGATGACAAGTTCAAGTCCAGCCTGGGCAACTTAGCCACTTAGTGGTCCCATCTCAAAATTAGAAGCAGTAGGTTATAGCTCAGCATGAAGCCCCGGGGTTCAATCCCCAATACTGGAAATATATATATGTACATACATACATACATAGAGAGAACCAGGGGCAGAGAGGGCATCTGAGGAAGGAAGACAGAGGAGCAGACTTGAACTGGCTGGAGTTTGGTGTGGCAGGAGCCAGGGTGGTTAGTGACAGGTGAACTCAAAGGGCGAGAAGAAGCCACCTGCCAGGCTGAGAAGCTCCAGCCACAGCCCGGGAGAGTGACAAACTGGAAGGGCAGAGTCAGGGTTGTGCTTCAGAAAAATCCATCTGGCTTCCTTTGGAGGGAGGAGAGGAACACATGGTCAAGAACAAAATGAGGGTTCTGCTGCCTGTAGAGGAGCCTGGGAGTGTCCGTGACCCTGGGAAAGGCTTAGGGAGGAGAGGTCAGCCTGGGCGAGCTCTGAGGAGTACTGAGTGCTCGGGATGGACACCTCACCACCCCAGGACCTTGGCTAGGGAGACCCTAAGGCCACAGGATGCACCCAGAGCTTCATTTTCCCTTGGAAATTTTCACTGTAGGGGGTGGGGAGGGAGCACAGAAGGGTAGATTACAGAATGTCACTGGTAAGTACTTGAAATTTTTCTTTTTATATGAGAATTCGCATGGCTAGACTGATGGAGCAGAATGCAACATTGGCAAGAATTTAGAGTATAAAATGTGAGACTTCAAAGGACTTTATTCTGGATATCTTCTGGCTTCAGCTCCCCGGAACCCCTGGGGCACACTTCCCTCCCCCGCCCTCCAGTACAAGCAGCCCTGGCCTGGGAATTTCCTCTTCAGCTTCTCCCTAAGTGCTATTTTGACCCCAGGGCTGAGAACTGACCTCCACCTTCCTCCTCTGCTCACCTCTTCCTGGGGGCATGCGTGCCTAAAGCCTCAGTTTCCCTTCTACTCCCAAGCTCCACATTTCATACCATGTCTGATTTCTTCTAAATCCAGACCGAGTTGACAGTAGCTTCCTGGACGCCTCTTCTTGCAGATCCTCTAGGAACACACCCCACGCGAGCCTCGGCTCCTGTCCCTTAAGGAAGCCACGCTCAGCCTGCAGCAGGTCCTTTCCTCCACCTCTTCCTCCCTTCTCTGGCTCTGTCCCGACCTAGCTTGGCTTCAGTCATCCAGCCCCCGACACTGACATCCTTCTAGGATTCCGGCATCCGACACCCTCTGATCCAAAATTTTCCTAAAGACGAACCTTCCCCTCCTTTGCTAGGAAGCCTCCATGGCTCCCTAGCGCTCCTGGGAGGGTCTGGGCTCCTCAGCATTGCATTCCCACGCCCTCCTCCTTCCCCAGCTCCGTCTCGAGGACATATGTTGTTCTGCAGCCTAGGCGGGAAGGAAATTGTAACCACCCCCCCAAAAGCAGGGGCTTTTGTGTCTACCTTCATCTTCCCTGGGCCTGCACTGGAGCCACTTTTGCTTCCTCTGCTTGCAGGGAAGAGCCAGAGAAGGACCTTAAGCAAGTGACAGGTAAAGCTATGCCAAAAAAAAAAAAAAGAATTGAATTTTCCCCCTTTCCCACCAAAGGTGATTATTCTGGGAGAAAAGGAGCCTAGAGAATATGATTGGAAATGATACTTGGGACCCCTTGCTCTCTTTCCTGACGCCCAGACTTGCCCTCCCTCCTGGGCCCTCCCAGGACTGAAGTGGATCTCGTAATCCTCCCTTGGGGAACTCTGTCCCCCCCATCTTCCACACCACCAAATCCGGACACGTGTTGCCCTCTCCTGCCCTGCCTCTGCCTCCAGTCACTTTCCTGACCCAGGAATCTATGGCCCTTTCCAGCCTTCCCCAAACTCAGGAATTCCAGTCCTCAGTACAGGCCTGGAGTGTAGCTCAGTGGTGGGACACCTGTCTAACACACCCTGAATTCTGTCCAAGAACAATGAAAAAAAGTCTCCA
This sequence comes from Petromus typicus, assembly GCA_004026965.1. NCBI lineage: Eukaryota > Metazoa > Chordata > Mammalia > Rodentia > Petromuridae > Petromus > Petromus typicus. The sequence continues at coordinate 19,239 of PVIR01003585.1, forward strand.
GCCCTCAGAAAGAGCGAGGCCTCAATTTCTTTCTTCCCTCCAAACCCAGCCCAGTCCTTCACTGGCCCCCAGAAGCTCAAGCCAGAAGCTTCGCCCTCATCAGCAGCTCAGGACCTGCGTCTGTTCCCTTAGAATGGCCTTCAGGCCTCACTTCAGCCCGCTCCTTTGATCCCTATTCTGGTCACCTCTCCAGCCACTCTCAGCTCTCAAGGACCCTCTGTGGAAGAAATCTCGACTCTCTTCACATGTCTGTGCCCATCTCGGTCTCTCACCTCCCCTTATCTGGCTCTCTTCACTCCTTTCTCTGTCCCTCCACTGCCTCTTGTTCCTTTCCCCACCATAAGGCCCCCACAGCGATCAGTGGCACCAGGTCAGGCAAGGCCAGTGCTACTGAGGACATCGGAGTCCAGGAAGGGTGTCGAGACCCGGACCCAGGCATCTAAGTTGGACAATGAAAGCCCCCACATTGTGTCTGGCTTCAGCGTAGCTCTGGGCAGGTGAGACCCGCAATCTTGCTTATTTCCCTAGGCGTGGAGGCCTGACCCTTCCAGACATGGTCACCAGCCCCCTGCCTCAAGAGCAGAGGGAAGATGACAGGAGGCACTGTGCTAACTGTCCGGCTTTCCCCATCCCCTACCCAGCCTGCTTTGCGCCCACCCCACTGTGCGTGGGTTTCCTGTGAACATGCAGGAAGCTGGAGATCTGGTCTGACCTTACAGCAGAGGACTGTTGGGCTGGCTTTGGTTGGAGTTCTGCCCAGCATAGTTCTGCGGCAGGGAATTGGTGGCTACCATGGAGCCTCTTGGGACAGCTAGGACCGGGCTGTTTGGGCAGACTCTGTCAGAGGATTGGCCAAACTGGTTCTGGGTAGGAGTCCAGACAGACAGCCCAAAAGAAGCAACTTTAAAGCTAATGTTTATTTGTGGTACTGGAGATTGAACCCTCGATCTTAGCACTGAGTTAATCTTCAGCTTTCTTTTTGCTTTTTTTTTGCTTGTTTGTTTTGGTTTTTTTGAGATAGGGTCTCATTTTTGTAGTGCAGGCTGGCCCTGAGCTCAGCCTTGAACTCAGAGCAATCCTCCTGCCTCTGCCTCCCAAGTGCTGGGATTACAGATGTGAGCCACCATGCCAGGTGAGCCTCCATGCCTGGCATTGTTGTATATGGTTACTGGGGATTGAACCCAGGCCCTTGCACTTGCAAGGCAGGAGCTGGAACCCCTGAGCTAAATCCCTGGCCCTTGATTTTGTATTTTTAAGACAAGGTCTTGCTCAGTTGCTAAATGGCCCAGGCGTCGACGAAGTTTGCCTGCATCCTCCTGCATAAGCCTCCCAGAGTGCTATGCCTGCCGGTGTGCACCACCACACCGACTTGGGCTAATATTTATATCATAGCCTTTGCATGAAGTGTGTATCAATAACCCCTCTTCCACACGCGGAAACTGAGCCCCACAGAAGGACCTGCGTCGGTCATGTGGCTACAGCGTGGCAGAAGCAGGATTAATACCAGATTTTATTGGCCTCAGCATCCACCGGGTTATTCTGGCTCCCTCCTCTCCACTGCCGGTTCACTCAGACTCAACAGCTGCGTTCGTGGGCTTCTAGGGCCGCCGCTTCATCACAGTTTTCTTAGAAAACGGGGGCGCTGAGAAGCCCAACTTCCGGCAGTGTGTGTTGCCTCCGCCCTAAGGGCCCCTGACTGCGCGCGGGCGCGGGAGCGAGCGCCGGAGGGTGAGGATCTGCGAGCGCGCGCCCGGCACCCGAACCCGCGCTGCGGCGCCACCTGCTGGGCACCCGCTGCTTGAGGGTGAGGCGGTGTCTGCAGACCCGCGACCCACCCAGGTTTGCTGGCCCCGCCGGCGCTCAGCCCACGCACCTGGGCGGCGGTACTCAGGGACTACTGGACGGTGTCGAGTAACCTGCACGCTGGTCCTTCCTTTTGCATCCCCTCCTCCGCTACTGTCGCTGTGTATTTATTGAGACAGGGTCTGCTGTGCGGTTCAGGCTGGTTTCAAACTTGGCAATCCTCCTGCCTCAGCCTCCCTAGCAGGTGTGTGCTACCAAGTCCGAGTCTTTTTTTGAGACAGTCTTGTTATATTCCTCAGGCAGGTCTTGGATTTATGATCCTCCTGCGTCGACCTCCCAGAGTGCTGGGATTACAGACATCTGCCGTTTGGGCGCTTCCCATACAGAGCTCAAGCGACCTATTTTGCTTTTTCGTTGCGACCCCCTACCCCGTCTTTCTGCTGCATGGCCGCAGTTGTCTGCAAAGGTAACAGAGATTGTGGCCACCTATCAGTGCAACTGCTGCCCCAGAGTCACCGGGCCGGGTCTATCAGATGCCCGCAGTGGCAGCGGTAGGCCCGCGCCGAAGCAGGCGTGCGAGGTGCCTGGGCAGCCTGCACTCCCCAGGGGCGGCCCTGGGCGTGGCTTCGCCTGGCGAAGGCCCCGTGTGCGTGCTGGGGTTTCCTTCTTTAGCAGCGTGCAGGTGCTTTTCCTGGACGCAGCCGGAGCTCGCGGGGGTGACCACTGCAGTCCCTGCCTCGCGCTTCCGTCCCCGGCGGCGCGTCCAGCTGCTGCCTCAGGCGCACCGTGCCCGGGGCTTCTCCAGTGTGGTGGTGCTGAGGGCGCCCGCGCCTGCCCTGGTACTTCTGGGCCCGCGGCCGCTGCCAGGCCTGCCCTGGCGCTTCATTCCCCCTGGCTCCAAGCCACATTCCATTAGCCATTTGGCCAAACCCTGGTCCCGGAGCCAGGTTTCGCCCACAGGCGTAGGCTCAGCACTGTGCGCCACCTGGACGCGCGGGTGGCCCAGGGCCTGCTCCGCTTCGCCACTCCGAGGCACCAGCCTTCGGACGCCGACCAAAGGGTAGCCTTGCAGCTGAGTAGCTTTGACCCAAGCTCCTGGGAAGGTGAGCGCCTGTCGGGATTCGTGAGGATCTAGGTGGAAGAAAATCCTAACACTGGCTTTGCTCACAGAACAGCCGGGGAAGACAGTTTTTAAATGCAAGTCACATTTCTTCTCCACTCAAAACCCTCCCAGGTCATTAGTCCACCTGTCAGCAAAAGCACCGTCCTTACAGTGGTGTATTAGGTCCTACAGGCACTGTCGCCTTACTGCTTTTCACAGAGCCCCTGTGTCGCTCACTGCACCAGCGGACAGTCCCTTCAGGTTCTTCTTGCCCCAGGGTCGCTGAACTAGCTGCCCCCATGACGTCTCCGTGGACCTCTCTCTCACCTCCTTCTCATTTCTATTCCAATGTCACTGAGGATTGAAGTGAGTTTTAAGATACAGTTAACTTATAATTTTTGACTGTCCAGCCTATATGAATTTTCACACACACACACACACACACACACACACACACACACACTTATGTAACCATCACTATGGGACATTTCCATCCCCCCAGAGAACTTAATGAGATCAGAACATTTTTTAAAAAAATTTTAATTGCCACACGTATGAAGCCTGCAGCACTAAACATTTATAGAATGAATAATAATGTTTGTAATTTGGTAGGCATCTGCAACATCATAAACCAGGTGCTGGGCTCAGAGAGGACAGTGCTGCTCAGCGTCATGTCTTTTCCTTTATTACCACAAAAAGTGTAACTAATGGGGCAGAGAAAGGGTAAGAGTGATGGATAGTCCTGAGTGCTTAATTCTGCACATTGTTGCTTTTAGTCCTGCCACTGGCCTTCTATAATAATCGTGTAACGATTCTTTTTTGCAGGGGAGTGAGGAAGAGACAAGACCTCACATTTCTTGTCAGATTCACACAGGTAGAAATCAACAGAGCCGGGATTTGAACCTAGATCTCTTCAAAGTGTAAGCTTTGAACCACCTTTTTGTTGGTGGTGGTGTGTGGGTGCGTGGGTGTTTGCACTGCCTCACAAAGACTTATAAATAGTCCAGACTTTATAGGTTAGGTGGTAAGTGCTTTTATATATGATATATGTACATTATGTAATATATTCTTCACAGTCACCCTGGAGGCAAGTCTTTTTATTATCCCGGTTTTGTAGAGGAGGCAGTTGAAGGTTGAAGGCACTAAATCATCGTCCAGGGCCACACACGTAGCAGGTGGCAGCTTATTCCAAAGTTTGCTGGAGCGGCTAGGAGGGAAGCGGGGAGACTCCGAGGGCCGCATTTGGCGCAGACTCAGTGTGACTGGGCTCTGGCCATGGTCCTGATTCCACTGTGCTCCAGGGCTCAAGGTTTTCCTGTATCCTTGGGATGAAGGACCTCTCTCTCAACTTTTTTCCTGTTCTGGAAAACAGCAGAAAATGGGCAAGATGAGAGAAAAGTGAAAGAATACTCACTGGGAGGCTGACGTTTTCCAGACATGAAGGCATGGATTTCCATTCATTTATTCACAATGGCTTAGATCTGGACTCTCTCCAGGAAGATTCAAGTCTTGCTCTGCACCTTGAGGCTTACTAAAGTTACTTCACCTCTCTGCCTTTCTACTTCCTCCTCTGGAAGGATCGGAGATAATAATACCAACAACATCATGAAGTTGTCATATTGTAAAATGATTTACTAGAACAGCAGCTTGCATACAGTAAATAACTGCTATTATTATTTTCAACAATATTTTTGAGCACTTATTTCAAGCCAGGCTCATCCTAGACACTGGAGATGCAATCAATGAGCAAAGCAGAACATTGCTTCCCTGGGGGAACTGACACTCAGGCTGAAACTCTGATGCATTCTAAACTCTATATTCTATCTAGACAGAAGCTATGAAAATCTCTATAGGACAAACAAGATTATCTATTAATGAGTCACTTTATATATAGGTGGCCAGCTTTATGTACTACTAGTTATTAACAAGTAATGGCTAGCGCTGGGGATGTAGCTCGGTGGCACTGTGCCTGCCTGGCAAGCATGAGGCCCTGAGTTTGATTCCCAGTACCAAAATAATAACAATAATGGCTCTCCCTGGGAGGAAGAAATACATGTCTGCAATAACCTACAGAGCATATACACATACCTACACATGCTCACTACTCTTCATGCTGTTTATTATTGCAAGTTAAAGTCTACACTGGCCAAAAGCAACCCATGAGATGTATTTGGACTTAATGGTTGTGTGTGTGTGTGTGTGTGTGTGTGTGTGTGTGTGTGTGTGTGTGTGTGTGTAGTGGCCCCAAATATGCTAAGTTCATGCTCCACTACTGATCTACCCCCTTAGCCCCAGGGTCTTAGACACAGTTGAGCATGGCCATCTTTACATAGGGTCTGTGCTTTCTGATTCACTGTACTCTTCGCTGCACCCAGGCTATGCTGATCATTTCTGCACTGTCCTTCAGTTCCACCTTTCTCTTCCCCTTTCAAGTGTTTCAACTTGCAGGCTCACTTCACTTTAGATTAGGAATTCTAGCTGGGCATGGTGGTGCATGCCTGTAATCCTAGTACTTGAAAGGTAGAGGCAGGAAGATTGCCATGAGTTCAAGGCCAGCCTGAATTACATAACAAGATCTATCTCAAACAAAAACAAAAACAAAATAAAACACACAAAAAAACAAAACTCTTCTAACTTCTGAATGTTGTTTCCCAACACAGGGAGCCTAGAGATCTAGGTATGAAGGCAGGTCAGGAAGGTTAACTGTCAAGATTCAATTGTTTTGTTGTGGTTGTTGTTTTTGAGACAGGGTCTCACTTTGTAGTTCAAGCTGGACCTGAACTCACTATGTAGCCCAGGCTGGCCTGGAACTCATAGCAATCCTGCTGCCTCTGTCTCACGAGTGCTGGGATTACAATTTCCCCAGCACTGGCTCCTGTAAGCTTATGCATGCTGAGATGGAACCACACATCACTGTGAAGTATAAGTCTACATATGTAATAAGTAGTATGTACTACATACGTACATACGTAGACTTATACTACATACCCAGGCCACATATAGTTCCAAGTGATATTTCTGGAGGACTCCAAAACAGTCCATTTCCACCTCCCAGATCATGGCACTGATTGAACCATGATCAAAAAGCATGCCTGAAACTAGGCATGGGGGTGCACAGTTTTAAACTCAGCTTTTTGGGAGGCCGGGGCAGGAGATATTGCAAGGTGGGGGCCAGCTCTGGCAACTTAGCATGATCTTGTCTCAAAACATAAGTGAACAGACAGACAGACAGACAGATAGGGCTGGGAATGTAGTTTACCATTTCCTGGGCTCAATCCCAGGTACCTCAAGCTGAATATAGGCTTTCATCCATGGTCATAACTGAATCTACACTTGAGTTTATGTGCATGATTCATCTATGGCTCGTGTAAGTGACTAAAGACAAACCCTCGCTGACCCAGCTGTGGCTATACCAGTGTCTGCACTTATGCCTACAAAAGAACCTGTTCCTATAGCTCTGGATGAGTTCCTCCAGCACCCACCCCTAAGCCCTTATCCAAGCCCATATTCTTGGCTGAACCAGTGTCCATAGCCAGATCCTTATCCAGCCAGTATCTGTGTCTGAAGTACAGGTGGTAGTGGAAGCCGAACCAGGCTCAGAGGCTGTGGCTAGGGCAAAGCCAAAATCTGAAACTGTGTCTGAGACCAACCAGTGGCTGTGGCCAAGTCAGAAGCAGTGATCCTCTGCACTTTTTTCTAGTTTTTTGAGACAAGGTCTTACTTTGTAGTTCAGGCTGGTCCTGAACACAGCCTTGAACACAGCAATCCTCCTGCCTTTGCCTCCGAAGTGCTGGGATTACAGGCATGAGCCACCATACCTGGCACAGTGATATGTGGTACTGATTGCTGGTGGGCATGAGTCGCCATGCCTGGCATTGTTGTATGTGGTTTCTGGGATTGAACTAGGGAACTTGCACTTGCAAAGCAGGCACCGGAACCACTGAGTTAAGTCCCCAGCCCTGTACTTTTTTTTAGTACTGGGGATTTAATACAAGAACTTCACACTAAGCTACGTCTCCAGCCTTTTTTATTTTTTAAAACCGGATATCACTAGTTGTCTAAGTGGTACTCCAATCTGCAATTCTCCTGCCTCAGCCTCCCAAAGTGCTGAGATTTACAGGGATGTGCCACTGTGCCTGGCCCATCTGAGCTGTGGATGACTGAGTTCTCTGATCTCTGTGCTGTGAGGCTGCATCTACTTACTGAGTTGTTGTTCACGCCCCACCCAGGGCCTGTCTTCTCGCTGTAGTTTTCCTGCTCTGGAGGGAGTTACCTGCGTGCTTTGTCACAATGAGCAGCTTTAATATCATTGTCACTGCTGTTAAGCATGATTTTGGGTTTTTCTGAGAACCACAATGTAACTCATGGTGGGAGTGTATGCCTGTCATCCCAGCACACCGGGAGGCTGAAGCAGGAGGATCACAAGGTCAAGCCCAGCTTGAGAAACTTGGCAAGACCCTGCCGTAAAATAAAAAATTAAAAAGAGCTTGGGATGTAGCTCAGTGGGTCCAATCCCTAGTGCTAAATAATAATAATAATAATAATAATAATAATAATAATGTATAAAGCCTTAGGAAAATTCATTCTTCTCCATCATTTTAGTCATCTCTACAATGAAAGCAATTATACAGGCCCAAAGTCCTTTTGCTAAAATGTTTGAGGCCAGGTGCATTTCAAATTTTTGAATTTAGAACCATCACACCATATGAAAGCCACATATTATATAACATTCTCCATGAACGTTTGCATAATCACAAACATTAATATCTCTGTGTTGAAGCATCTGAATAGTCACATTGAATGGAATAAATTAAGTAGCCATGCATGAGTTCAGGTCAGCTTGTGCTGTTGCCAATTGAATTTTGACATCAAACGCACCATACATCTTTCAATCTTCAGAACATTTTTTTATATTTGGGGATTGTAGATAAAGAATTGACATTTAGGGATTGCAGATAAAAAATGTTGAATCTTTAGCACCTACCTCACTGAGTTCCTATGAGGTGGGGATGAGATGACATATAAAAAAGCATTTGGAACAGAGCCCAGGTCGTAGTAAGTGCCATAGAAGAATGTTTGCTTGTGTTTTTCCACTGCTGGGATACACAACTTGAAGGAGACAGGTTGATTTCGGCTCATTTCAAAGGTTGCAGTCCACGTTGGGACAACTTCAAGTCACAAAGGAATATCAAGGTGGGACGTGGCTGGGGAAAGCTGCTCCCTGCAGGATGGCCGGAAATCAGGGAGAGCAGAAAACAGACAGAGAATAGATAACCCTTTCAAAGGCACACATGCCATGACCTGTTCCCACTAATAGGTCCCCATCTCTTACCAGCCCCTCCAGCCATGAACTTATCAGTGGATCAATCCTTGAACGAGGTTGGCAACCTCAAAGTCCAGTTGCTTTCTGAAAGTCTCACTCTGAACACTTATGGTTTAACTATAAAATGTCCCCCAAAATCTCATATCTCATAGTTAGAGGAGAGTGTCTTCTTGTCCCTTGCTCCTCTCCTCTCCCTCTACATCTCTGTTTCTGTCTGTCTCTCTCTCTCCCACCATGCTTTTTCTGCCTTGGAGCCAGTCAGCCATGGACTGAACCCACAGAAACCATGAGTAAAAATAAACATCACACTGAAGTTGTGGGCACTGGTATTTTGTCCTAGCAATGGGAATGAAAGTAATAAGGCTGTCAGGCTGGGGATTTAGCTCAGCGGTTCTGGCAGGTGCTTCACAAGTGCAAGATCCTGAGTTCGATCCCCAGTAACCACATACCACAATGCTGAGCATGGTGGCTCATACCTGTAACCCCAGCACTCAAGAGGCTGAGGCAGGAGAATTACCACAAGTTTGAGAGCAGCCTGGGCTAGGTGGTGAGTTTAAGGACAACCTGAACTACATAGCAAGACTCTGTCTCAAAAATCAAACAAAAGGGCTGGGGAGTTAGCTCAGTGGTTCCGGCACCTGTCTTGCAAGTGCAAGGACCCGGTTCGATTCCCCGGTAACCACATAACAATACTGGGTGTGGAGACCCACACCCAGCAGCAACCAGTACCACATACCACAGTGCCAGGCGTGGTGGCTCACGCCTGTAATCCCAGCACTCAGGAGGCAGAGGCAGGAGGCTTGTGATGTGAGTTTGAGGCTGAGCTCAGGGCCAGCCTGAACCACAAGGCGAGACCCTGTCTCAAAAAAAACCTAAAAAAAAAAAAAAAAAATCAAACAAAAAATAAAAATAGGCTAGGGATTATAGCTCAAGGGTATCAGAGATTCCTGAGGCAAGCTACAATCTCCTTCTCAAGGAGAAAAGAAGAAAAACTCAAAGACAGAGAGAGAAGTGGGGAGTCACAATGGCCGATGAACAGCAGCAGAGGCCTTGGGAAGCCCAAGCTGTTTATGTTTACTGGTGACATCATAGTTAGGTCAGAGTAAAGGGACTGTATGCAGTTGCTGGGGATACACCACTGATGCAAGCAGCTTGCCAAGGAAGAGACCAAGCATCCTGGAATGATACAGGTTGTAGTTAATAACTTTGTCTTTTTAATAAAAAGATTTTAATTTAGGGAACAGAATTTGGGTGCGAGTCACCCTGACCTCAGCTGCCATGTGATCCCACACTGAGCTCCACGGCTCACAGCCTGTCTGTCTGGTCTGTGGTGCGGCCACTGCCGGAGAGGGAGAGGTTGCGCTGACCTGTGGGCCACCCACAGTACTCCTTTGAGGCCAGAGGGCTGCAGGCAGACGCGCTTCTCAGAAAAAGCTGAGTGGGGGGTTAACTCTACAGCCGGCACGGCTCCAAGCCTGCTTTGGGCCTGTCAGCAGGCAGACCTCACACCGGGCTGGAGCACATGTGAGAAAACCAGCATTGAAGCCCTAGCAACAGGGAGAAATGCACACTCTTGCCCTCCCCAGAGAGGCTGAGACAGCAACTTTGGAGTGAGGCTCGGTGACCAAGGTTTCAACACGCTCTCCAGGACACACTGATATAAGCTGGGCCTAAAAAGCTTTGTTCTACCCGCTTGAAATTGCTCTGAGCTTGAGGGATTAACTGTGTACTCATGATAGAGCACTTGCCAAGCATTCAGATGGCCTTGGCTTGGCCCCCAGTCCTGTGAGCACACCCCAAGTCTACCCTGTAAGACAGGAACAACTGTCTGCCTTCTATAGTTGATCCCAAAGCCTGACTTCAGAATCCTGGCTCTTACCCCTTAGGCCACAACATCTCCAGGTAATAATGTAAAAATTCTTCCAGTGATAATATAAAAGAAGAGCTCATCTGGGCCTCTGGGAGTTAGCTCAGTGGTTCCAGCGCCTGTCTTGCAAGTGCAAGGACCGGGGTTCGATTCCCCGGTTAACCGCATACAATACTGGGCCTGGAGACTCACACCTAGCAGCAATCAGCACCACATACCACAGTGCTGGGCGTGGTGGCTCACGCCTGTCATCCCAGCACCCGGAAGGCAGAGGCAAGAGGATTGCTGTGATGTGAGTTTGAGACTGAGCTCAGGGCCAACCTGAACCACAAAGTGAAACCCTATCTCGGAGAAAGAAAAAAAAAAAGAAGAAGAGCTCATCTGATCTTTATTGCTAAGCCTTAGATAGCTCAATTCATCCTCCCTACAGTCCCATCAAGCTGTATTTTTTTTCCAGAGACAGAATCTCTCCGAGCCATTCAGTTGTTCCAGCTTGCAATCCTCTTGCCTCAGACTCCTCCAGTGCTAGGATCACAGGTGTGCACTGTCACAGGTAGCTCCACTTACCCTTTTTTGTATCAATGTCCTCCATTTCCTTCCTCCTCCCTTCTATACCTGCAGCCTAATGCCCCTGGGAGGATCTGTTGGTCTTGCCCTTTACCACAGACTGGTGCCCACCTCACCCCAACACACACACTTTTTGTCCATCCCTGACTCAAACAACCAGCTGTGGCAGAGGCAGGGTCGTGGAGACAGGATGTGGCCGGTATATCAGGCAGGGCTCAAAGGCAGAGTGTTAAAATCCCAACTGGCATTCAGGAGAGAAAGACAAAAGGCTTCAGCACACACATAATTGCAAGGCCAAAGAGATATTTCTGTCTTCAGGCTTACTAGATCAAGAAGTTTCCTCTGTAGTTAAGAGACATCTGTTTCTCTGCTGGCCAAGGTGGTACATGCTTGCAATTTCCAGCTACTTGAGAGACAGGGGCCAAAGGATTACAAGTTCAAGGTCAGCCTGGCTAATTTAGCAAGGCCCTGTCTCAAAATAAAATAAAATAAGGGCTAGAGATGTAACTCAGCATGCCCTGTGTACAACTGCCAGTATGGGAGGGCGGGAAGGAGAGACGTCTTTTGCTTACTCCTGTCAGTCTTTCTCTTCCATTTCTCCCTCTCTCTATTTGCTTTATTCTCAAGTAGATTCTCCCCCTGCTGGTAGCAGCAAAACTCCAGCAACTTCAGATCAACAATACTACCAGCTTCAAAGTCCTCAAAAGTAATTTTAAACCCTTTTTCCATTGATTCCTAGCAAAAGTCCCAAATTTGCCTCCAGCGCCTGTCTTGCAAGCGCAAGGACCGGGGTTCGATTCCCCGGTTAACCACATACAATACTGGGCCTGGAGACTCACACCCAGCAGCAATCAGCACCACATACCACAGTGCTGGATGGATGGTGGTGGATGACAGGTTCTGTGGGTTAAGAGTCAGGAGAATTGATCTGATTAGCCAGCCTTTGGGCCCCATGTGCCGCTGCCTGGAGGCTAGATGTGATTCACCTCAGTTTATCGGTGACAGTGTTATTATTGGAAGGGTGGGAAAGGTGAGAAAGACATCATCACTACCAGAGTCCATTGACAGGTTGCCCAGGCCCGTGGTGGTGGGGTGGATCACTTGGTTGAAGTGATGGCTAATCCCCTCAAGAGAAGCTGGGGACTGGGAGAACAAGACCCCCAAAAGGCTGAAGAGCAAGAAAGCCGTGTTAGTCACATCCAGGACACATTAAAGCAAGTGGCACACACTGCACGATACAAAGACCCTGCTCAGTGGTGGCTGAGTGCTACTTTTGTGGCTGTAATTAATCCAGGAGGGAACTCTCCCGGAGAGGGTGCTGCCAGGTAGGCCCTCCCTGGCCTGTTCCTCCTAAGCCACCTCTTTATGTCCATGCAGTATCCCCACCCCAGACACCACAGCTGTGCATTGCCCCTGCCCCGTAAAGGACTTTACGTTCTTGGCTAGTGGCCTGGGGCTGGACATGAACCCAAGAGACATCCAACTGCACCCAGCTCAAATTCCAAGGCCCCACACAGGCCCAGGATCCTAGAGGTTCCCACTACTCCCAAGAAACTTGTAGTGAGCTCTTTTTCCATGGACACCCCCTTTAACACTCCCTCTGGCCCTCAAAGATGCCTATTTCCATTGCCTAGGGGCCCATGCTTCCTCGGTGGCCACTGACCCCCTTCCCACTGATTTGCTTCTTGACCCGTCCCCTTGACTCCCCACTTGCCTGTTATTAAGCACCAATGAGATTCTAATCATCCTTCTTCTGACTCTCCACTGAGGCTTCAGTGATCATCCTACAAACTCCTGACAGAATCTCCTTTGATCCACAGGCTCAGGATGACTGTGTTTTCCATTTTCCCCAACAGATCCTATCACTTGGTGTATTGATTGCTCATTAACCCCATTAACTGTTCTCCCGACCCCCCCCATTGATGTGTACTGAGCAGTCTGTTGACCTCCCCTGTGATCCATGCTCAGCCCAGTCGTGTCCCCACTTATGCTTCTGGACGTCTTCCCACTAAGCTCTCCCACCATCCTCTGGTCCTCCCTTTGAACTTATTGACTCCTCCACTGCCTCCCTAGGCCCTTCTATTATCCCCGAGTCACTCTTTGACCATTTTCTTACTGAGCTTCCCAAAGGGTGTCCCATTAATTCACTGACCCACTTTCTGAGTCTCCCGGCCCCTCCCCCCCACTGTCACACAAATCCTTGATCCTTGGTCTTGTCACATGCTCCAGGCTTCCTCCACTTGCTACCACCTCCTGCATCTGCCAATTTATTAATCCTCTTGCAACAGTCAGAGACCACCCTGGAGACAAAGGGCAGATGCACTCCTGGGTCCTTAACCTATTGCTCATTAAAAGTATGATTTATGTGTTTTTCTGAGGTAGCGAAGGACTTTCGCTTTAAAAAAAAGAGTGACTCACTTGGGCCCCATGGATAACCAAAAGTAGAACAAAGCTTGACTTTGATTTTGTCTGTCTTCCTTATTACCTTAAAACTTAGGGTCAGATCTCTGCTCAGCTCTGCATACAGACATGTTAATCATTTAGGAAGTGTCTGTCTAAAAACTGGCCATCAAATGTTGATACATTTACATGACCTATCTCATTCTTCTTCAAGACAGAGGACACAAGAGACTCCAAGGGACAACCCAGGACCGACTGGGACCAGGCTGGGAGTGGCAGCAGCTGAATTAACAAGGTCTTCACACACAAGTCTCTAGTCATTGCCCTACCCCATGGCCATCTTGGGATCCAGCAGAGCCCTGCACAACTGAGATTCCCGTGCTCCCACACAGGAGCCGTCACCTCATGCAGACAGATCTGCCCTCAAGCCTTAGGGACTTTTCTAGAGCCACTTTGCAAACCCAGAATGAGATAATGACCAGCAGGACCCTAGGACCCCCCAGCGACACCATAAAAGCTGACACCTTCCCTTTGTTGATGGGTCTGTCTGATCTCTTCAGAGTTGTCACCCCTTCAGCTCCTCCAGCAGAAGAGCCTGCTTCATTTTCTCATACTGTCTAACTCTGCCCAATGAATCAGCCTACGCCTCTTACTGACATGTACAGAAATTCTTTTCTGTAACAAGATGTCAAGGACCTGCCCGAGTTAAAGGCGCCATCTCCTGTTCAAAGGGATGTCCTCAAGCCCATCTGGTGATACACACGTTGTTCCTCACAGAACTTCCACTAACCTGGCATGAACTCTGACCACCCATCCCCCCAGTGGATCCCCCTCCACTAACTCCTTTCCTGACTCTCCACTGAGCTCCAACGGACCTCCCCACTACTGTATTTAATGACCCCCTCACTGACCAACCTCTGATTTCTCTCTGATCCTTTCTGCTGATGCTGCCATTGCTAAATCAGTAAGTTACTCAGGCTGGACTGGAATTTGCAATCAATTTGCCTCAGCCTCTCAGAGAGCATCCTTTTCACCTGGTGTTCTCACACCCTGAAAGGAGACAGAATTTAGGATCTACTGCCATCTCTAGTGGCAGCTGCCTCTCTGCCTGTCTCTGAGCACCTGCTCTGTGAGTACCAGACTTTCACTTCTTATCTGGGACAGCTGGGACACCCTGTCATGTGTGATGTTCCCAAGGCCCCCCGGGGCCCAACGATGTGGCCTCGGTAACCCCAGCAGTGCCAATCACTTCCTTGCCTGAGGCCTGGAAGGTGACCTTCCAGGATCTGATTGCTTGTCTGGACCTGATTTGCTGATCCCTCTGCTCTGGATGTTGCCCAGGGCCTCCCCTGTCCAATTCACAGGGGACATGCCGCTGGCTGCTGCTTACCCCTGCCCTCGGGGCATATTACACAGATGCAGACCCTTGCCTTGTTCCTCAACTACTGTCCAGATGGCATGTGCCACCCTTGCTCTTCCCACAGCACCTGTCCTAAGCTCTAGTCTCCTACCCTGTTGTTTGCCAGACCCTGGATATAACCCTCAACCCTGAGAACAGGACAGAGGTCAGAAGAGCCTCCAGGGTGCAAATGCGGCAGCACCAACTAGAGAAGTTTGGCCCTGGGCAGGACAGTGCAGAAAGGGCAGGGCTGGCTCTGGAAAGACTTAGGACCAGGCTCGGAGGGGCCAGACCTAGAGAGGCAGATCTTCAGCAGGACAAGATGGGGGACGTCTGTAACTCCTGCACTCTGGGAGGCTGAGGCAGGAGGGCTGCAAATTTCACAACAGCCAGAGCAATTTATCGATTTAACAAGATCCTGTTTCAAAATTTTAAAACATTAAAAGAGGAACGGGTGAAGTAGCTCGGTGAAAAGGCCCTGGGTTTGATCCCCAGTAACAGTCTGTGGGTCCCCATCTGTTTCTGTGTCTCTCCCTACAGTACTGGGCCCACTCTACCCTCGATCCAGGTCTGCGTTCCTGATTCTCTTCCCTAAGCCTGACACCGGTATCGGATGTTGCTATCCCCGGCACCCTCAGCGCTGCCTGCCTTCCTCAGAGGCCCATCCGTGTCTTCCCGCACTCTTTTCTGTCCTTCGCCATCTGCCCCCCCAGCGTTACTCTGGCGAGCACGCAGGGTATAGCGCGGGTGGCAGCCGCTGCCATGAAGGCGGCGAGTGTGACGAGGATTGCCGCCCACGAGCTTGCTGCCCCGGGTGCTGCGTCCGCGTGGGTGGATGCCCCCCGCTGGGAGCCGTCTGCTGCCCCGGCCAGGGTGGGGGGGCTGCCCACGCAGCCGCCACTGCTGTGCGAGTTGAATGGGGACAGCGTGACCTGGGCGGGCGAGCGCAGGGGCGGCCTCGCAGAGGTTCATGCCGGGCCTCAGATCTTTCGTGCTTCTAAACGTGGAGCACGGATGTCTGACCCTGCAGAATCACGGTGGTCCACCGCCGGTCCGCGCGCTTCGCTGAAGCATGAGCTGCAGCTCTCCCCAGCACGACCTCACAACAACCGCCAGGCTTTTCCTTCTGGAAGCACCTCGGTTTCCCCTGTGTATAAAATGAGCATGTCTGTCCTCAGCGTTAATAAGATTAATTACATGCAAGTGTACGACAAAGTGTACGAAAAGACCTGAGATGACTACAATGGCTGAAGAGTGGCTGTTGGTGTTTCTATTATCATCAACTGTACAGGACTCCAGAATATGTCCCTCAAACATGTTTCAAATTGAGCGCAGTGGCCAGCCCTGTGATTTCAGAGTTCTAGGAGGCTGAGGCAGGAGAATCAAAAGCTTAAACTCAGGCAATTTAGTGATTTAGTAAGATTATGTCTTTTAAAAATACAAGAAAGGACTAGGCACGTAGCTCAGGGTGAAAGCGCTGAGTTCAATCACTAGTTCCACCACCACCAAAAAGGAAAAAAAAAAAAAAAGACAGCAAATAGTTACATTTCATGCACCATATCATTTAATCCTTTGAGCAACTGTACCAGCCAGCTAATTCTGCAGAATAAACAACTTCAGAATCCTAGTGACTTACTCCAACTAGTTTATATGTACGAGTTGACACTTGACTAATTTTGGCTGGTACTGCCGAGCACTTATCACATGCTCAGCATTATTCTAAGCACTTGTTAACTCCTCAAATTCTCCCAACGACCCTAAGGGGGAGATATTCTTCCTCTTCCTTTCTACCCACAGACGAACTGAAAGTCAGCAAAGCTACATCCTTCCTCCAAGTGTCACTGCTCTTTTGTGGCACAAAAAGGAGTGCTATGAAACATTTTGATGGTAATAAAAGGAAGAAAAACTTGTGTCTAAAGGGGGCAAGGGATTGTGTGGTGAGCAGGGGAACGGGAAAAAATGAGAATCAAGTTGTGTCATGTACTGGTACAAATTCTCAATGTCAAGTGTGATCATACTGTGTGTGTAGAATGTACCAATAAAAGCAATTTAAGAAATAAGGAGTGTTATGGTTTTGATCTAAAATGTCCCCCCAAAGCCTCATGTGTTCAGAAGTGGGGTTTTTGGAAGGTGATTGGTTCATGGGGGCACGAGACTTACCAGTATGCTAAGCCATCGGTGAGTTCATAGCTGAATGTGCGTTTAGGCAGTGGGGCCCGGTCGGCAGAGCTGGGTCAGTGGGGCTGTGACCCGAAACGTGTATTCTTGTCCTTGGCTCCCCCCTTCTCTGTCTCCCTCTCTTTGTGGATGTCATCAGCTGAGCGGCTTTCCTCCACCATGCCTTCCCCATGCCATGCTGCCTTACAGCCCACCGGGAGCAAAACACACTTCCCCTTCTTTAAGTTGTGAGTGTGGTGTATTTGTCCCTGGTGACAGGAAAGTGACAACTACTCAGCGGCCAATCCACATTGAAGGAGGTGTGGGATCAGGCCCCACGCCTTGACTCTTTTTTTTCTTCTCAACCGCAGCTTGACTCTTTTCTCCCTCAGTAGGTGGATGCTAAACACTACCAGCTTCCCAGGCCTTGGGTCACAATGGCGTCCCATTTTGATCCTGCACACAGCCTGTGGCTGCAGATCGTAAGTGACTGGGGTAGCCAGAGACACTGGTCTGGGCCTTCCGCCCCTGAGGCAGGATCACAGTGCTGGGAGAACTAGCTCACCTGACCTGCCTCTGGACGCAGGTGCTGGCCTGAGGCCCTCCCTGTTCACCAGCCCCTCCCTGCCCGTGTCCCGGTCTGATCATGGCTTTGTCACCCCTGCCTCTGTGAATGCCGTCCAGAGGTTCCAGGCTGCTAAACTGTGTAGACTCCTGCAGGAGCCAAATGACCCCTTCAGCCACTGCCTGGGCCACACCAGCCCCAAGCTCACCCTTAGGTGTATGCTATGCCACAGCCAGCACCGTGGCCTCTGCGATGCCCTTGCAACCTGCCCTGAGGCCCCAAAGCTTTAGGCTGAGTGTTCTGGCTGGGTCTGGGATGCATCCAGGGAGGGTTATGAGTGGGGGAAGAAGTCCCTCCCCTGATGGGGGTCAGGCCAGAATCCCTAACATAGGTGGGACTGACTGAGAAGAGTGTGTAGCATGAGAATTCCAGACGGGGAACTAGGAGAATAGAGAAGTGGGAAAACATGAAGAGAAGCTAGTCCGACTGGGGCAGGAGGCAATAGACCTGGCAAGGGAAATCTCATTGGAAGCATACTGGGGATTTAACCCAGGTCTTCACACTGAGCTACACCCCCAGGCTTTAATTTTTCTTTTTTTCATTTTGAGATAGAATCTCACTAAGTCACTAAGTCGCCCAGGCTGGGTTCAAACTTGTGGTCCTCCTGGCTCAGCCTCCCAAGATTGCTGAGATTACAGGCTTGGGCCACCATACTGGGCTGGACAGGGAAATCTGAGCACTCACCTTTATCATCTCTCTATAGCCCTGATGCCCTCCCCCAATGTCACTACTGCACTTACGCCTAAAATGGTGAGGGGGCATTATATTTCACCTGTTAATCTCACTCAGTGTGCCTTTTTTTTTTTTTTTGAGATTGGGTCTCACTTTGTAACTCAGGCTGGTCCTGATTTCAGTCTCGAACTCAAAATCCTCCCTCCTGCCTCTGCCTTCCAAGTGCTGGGATTACAGGCGTGAGCCACCACACCCAGCACTGTGTTAGGGGGTACCGATTGCAGATGGGTGTGAGTCATCACGCCCTATATTATTGGATGTGGTTACTGGGGATCGAACTCAGGACCACATGCTTGCCAAGTAGGAGCCAGAACCACTGAGCTAAAACTCTGGCCCCTGTATACACATGTTCAATGGCACAGACTGTGCTTCAGGGCCACTGTGGCTGCCTCCACAAAGATGCTATATCCTGGTGAGGGGTGTCCCCATGGTGAGGGAAAGTCCCATTCTATGTCACAAGAGAGCCCCTGAATCATGACAAGGTTGTTAAACATTGTCAGTAGTAAATGAAAGAAAATTAAGCTCACTATTAATTAAGCTCACAAAATTAAATGTATTCAAAACACATGGAATTTAGTTAATTTTACTTATCTGTAAAGTAGAAACCTTCGAGCACGGCTGGATTCAGGAATTCAAATGTGTGCTGGGACTGGGTCTCTTTCCGCTCTCTCTCTGCCTTTTCCTTTTTCTGTGTTAGTTTCTATATTAGGTAGGTGCTTGGTCCAAATGCTGTAACAGAGGCTCAAAATTTACATGGCTTACACTTGGCAGAAGTTTATTTCCGTCTCAGGAACAGTCCAAGTATAACCAGTTTGGCTCCTCTGACATGGGCTCCTTCCATCACGCGCCTCTGCTCCCAAGTTGCACCACGCTCATCTGCTCCGAGGGATGGGAGAAGGAGGTGGTCAGGCCCTCTCCTCGCTTTAAAGGCACACCCCGGAGTGCCACACATCACGTCCACACACTTGCCAAAGGCCAAAGCTTTCCGGAAAAGATGCCATCTGGCCACAAAGGGAGCTGGAAGGTGTACCTTTAGCTGGATAGCCATGTGTGCAGCTAAAAATTATAGTTTTAGGGAAGAAGTGGAGAGTGGCAATGTGAAAAGAGCCTCATTCTCAAAGCACCTGTTTGTGGTGGAGCCGCCCACTGTCCCAGGTTTACGAAGCAGTTTAGCCACCCCAGAGAGAAAGAAATACTTCTTTCTCGAGAGTTTTAGCAGAAATTCCAGAGCTGAGACCCACAGTCCCGGTGAAGCACATTTCATCCCTAAACCAGTCACAAGGACGGGGAGATAGGATATCCCAATTTCTCTCTGATTGGCCAGGTTTGGGGCACATGCCCAAAGCTGGAGCCACAGAGCGCGCACATCATCCAGGAAACCCCACAACCTAAGAGGAGGGCTACAGGTCCAAAGGTAAACTGAGAGGCCATCCTCAGAATGGACCCTGGGGAAGGGGAAGAATTGTGCCCTTTGAGGTTTTGTAACTTGTTGTATCCATTGGAAAGTAAATAACACCCTCAGGCTGATTAACACAGCTGTCTTGGCAATTAAGTGTTATTTGATAAGAAAAACAGAGATGTTTAAACCTGAAAGTGACCCTGGGAGTGGAGAGATGGTCGCTTCAAGAAGAAACCAGCAGGACAGAAACATCTGCCCCTGCATGTCAACCATTGCTTAGAGCTTTAAAATGAGCCTTAAAATAATCACTATTTAAATGCATTGCACAAAATAGATGGCAGATTAAAGTAGCAGTTGTATCCCACTGTACCGTATTTTATATTAACATACAATGTCACATACTCATAAAATAAGCATTAAAGCATCTGGAATTGTACCTGGCATATAGTAAGTTCTTAGTAAACAATTACTAGATGGTGAAGCCATAGGTGAGAGGGACACCAAACATACTGGAGCTCTCTCTTTTAAGAAAATGTTTATTATGGACAATTTTAAGCATCATCAAAAGAATAGTGTTACTAGATGAGCCCATCTGCCACAGTTACAAATGTTCCATCATTCGTTATTAAAACTTCATTCCTCTAGCAAAGACCTAACCATGTATTTCATCTGAGAGATTCACCAATCAGGACTCAGGGATTTCCCACAGCCTTCTTTTTTTTTTTTTAATTTGAGAGAAGTCTACCTCTGTCATTCAGCTAGCCTCAAACTTGTGGCAAACCTCATGCCTCAGCCTCCCCAAGTACTGGGATTACAGGTGTGCACCACCACACTCGGCTCCCCCAGCCTTTCTTGAACCCCACACCCCAAATCCAATCTCCCACCCTGGATCCATCTCTCCTGGCTATCTGGGAACAAATCCCCAGGGCTGCTGCCCACCCATGTGTGTTGAGATACAGATATATGCTGGCTTTGGAGTTATCCATAAATCCTCTTTGCTCTAGGTGCTAAGGGGACCCTAGAGGGCCATATCCCAGTGATTCTCCAGGGCGGTACTAGGACATCTCCAGGCAGCCTGTACAGGCTAATGAAACTGAGGCTGATGATTTCAAGTGTGGCCCAAAGGATGCTCAGCCAGCCAGCATGCTTAGGATGTGTGATACCAGGTGAAGACTTTCCCACTGCCTTCCCTGGACACAACTCCCACCTGCAGCCAATCCAAATCCTTGAGCCACAGGTCACCTTTGGGGGCTTGGCATCCTCACCCTTCATCTGCTTGTCTTCCCTGTAGCACAAAGAAGTATGGCCAACTGGGCAACATTTCATTCTAGGACCCCTCCTTCTGCATGTGCCCCAGGGCTAGCATCCTCCACACAGCTGGGGAAGGAAACATATCCTGCGTCCCAGGGGATTTTAATTACTGATTTTTAAAAAAGGGGGAGAGGATTACAGCCAGGCGCAGTGTAATGTGCACGTAGTCGTACCATTCAGAAGGCTGAAGCAGGAGGATCACGGGTTCAAGGCCCATCCCGGGCAACACAGCAAGATCTTGTCTCCTTAAAAAGTAAACAAGAGGGGGCCGGGGAGTTAGCTCAATGGTTCCGGCGCCTGTCTTGCAAGCGCAAGGGCCCGGGTTCGATTCCCCGGTAACCACATAACAATACTGGGTGTGGAGACTCACACCCAGCAGCAACCAGTACCACATACCACAGTGCCGGGCGTGGTGGCTCACGCCTGTAATCCCAGCACTCGGGAGGCAGAGGCAGAGGCAGGAGGATTGTGATGTGAGTTTGAGGCTGAGCTCAGGGCCAGCCTGAACCACAAAGCGAGACCCTATCTCAAAAAACCTAAAAAAAAAAAAAAAAAAAGTAAACAAGAGCTAAGCATGGAGACGCTTGCCTGTAATGTCATCACACTGGGAAGCTGAGGGAGGAGGATCGCAAATTCCAGCCCCCAGCCTGAGAAACTGAGCAAATCTGTCCCTGTCTCAAAAAAGGGAGGGAGGGTTGGGATGTATTTCAGGGTGAAGGCCTTGTGTTCCCCAGCACCAAAAAGTGCCTGTCTTTTCCCACTGCCTTCACACTCTTAGGAGCCCAAGGCCCTAACTTCTAGCTTTCTCCTTCCAAGACCCAGAAGCGAGGTCACGACTGCCAGTCCCCTACAGCTCAGGGTCTAAGAGCCCGAACCGCAACCAAGCCCACTCCCGGCCCCGCTCAGGACCCAGGGCCCTGAGTCCTCCAGTACTGCGACCGCTCAAGGGCACACGTTCCCTTTCTGGTGGACTGGGTCAGAGGATTCCGACCTCCGTGACGTAAGTGCAGCGACGGCCAATCGAAAGTGGCGACCCTGGCTGGGGAGGCGGGGCTTTTGGACGGCGCGGGGCGGAAGTGTCTGTTGCGTTCCGGCTTCCCGCAAGTGCAAGGCGGTGCGCTGTCTGTGGGGCGCGTGCTACACCTGCCGCTGCCTACCTGCTGCCATGACCCGGCCCAGCCGGCTGCAGAGGCAAATTCTAAGCCTGTACCGCGAGCTGCTGCGCGCCGGGCGCGGGAAGCCAGGCGCCCAGGCGCGGATACGGGCCGAGTTCCGGCAACACGCCAGCCTTCCGCGCTCAGACGTTCTGCGCATCGAGTACTTGTACCGCCGCGGGCAGCGGCAGCTCCAGCTGCTGCGTTCCGGCCACGCCACGGCCATGGGTGCCTTCGTGCGTCTGCGAGGCCAGACAGAGGAGCCCAAAGGCACTGCGACCCCGGAGATCTCCCTGGACGATTATGATAGTCCGAAGAACCCCCACGACGACATGGGGACACCGAAGACCCGACCTGATGGTCGGTGACAGGCAGAAGAGTTCACTCGGTAACCCAGGAAGTTCCGCCAGACAGTTTGGGGAGGATCGGGACCTCATCTGATGGAAGATGAGAGAGATCTTGAGAGACTTGCTCAGCACGCTGTGAGAATGGAGAGCCATGTGGTGGACGGGCAGAGATGCCCGACCTACCCAGTGTGTAGGGAGAGATCAGACCCCATCCCTTCTCCATCGGGAGGGCTTAAAACAGCCTGGGGAGGCCAGCAGGTTGGACAGTGTCCTGCTGAGATCTACTTAGCCAAAGGCATGAAGAGCGCAGAGCTCCATACACACCACAGCAGGAGAGAGCCAGCGTCCTGTCTCTTGACCTCTGAGAACACACCCACCCCGATCCTCAAACTGACTGCTCTTGCTGTAATTAACTGTGAGAACTAGAAACCCCATTGCAAGGCCCCACCCTCCATTTAACAACAGGACCCTGAGGAGAGGATTAGAAGCCTATCAGCCCAGCTCCTGGGCACCTTCCCTCTCCAAACTGTTGAACAAAGGGAATAAAATTGGGGCCGTGCATATTTCTGTTGATGGTCCGAAAGATTTTGTTTTAGAGGATTTTTGAAGACAGCACACACATTGAGAAGCGGCCCACTGAGGGATATGGATGTAGAGAGCCGTCTCTTTCCCTTGGGACCCCCTTTTTACCCCTGAGGGATCTCAAACTAAAGGATCTCAAACTCTCCACCTTGCTCAAACCTGACTGAGGAATTCAGCCTCAGCTACAAGCTGGGAGTTTTGTCAGTAAGACCCTGGGGCTCGGGGCAGGGAGGTGGATCCACAGACTGTAGAAATGTTTCCCACGTCCCCCTGTGGAAGCTTCGCTAGTCATCGACAGGGTAGTTAGTCTGGAGGAGCAGCGGAGCCCAGATCTTAGACTGAAGTTACAGACAGAAGCAAAACATGGTCACCCTAATTCCAATAAGGAAGCCACCCACCCAAATAGATATAAAGTAGCCTTGAAATTTGAATTAGGAGTTTTCAAGAAGGTAAGGAATGGGCTCCTAAGCATAGGAGTCAAGGGAGAGGAGGTGAGAGTCCCAGGAGGGAGCAGGGTCCAGTTGGGGCTGGTACTTCAGCTACTTCTTCATCTCTGCCTGTTTTTTTCCATCAAGATGACCTGTTTTAGTGCTGGGCATGGTGGCTCACGCCTATAACCCCAGCACTTGGGAAGCAGAAGGCAGGAGGATTGCTGTGAGTTTGAGGCTGAGCTCAGGGCCAGCCTGAACTACAAAGCCAGACCCTGTCTCCAACAAAGTGAGACCCTGTCTCAAAAAAAAGATGACCCTGGTTTTTGTTGTTGTTTGTCATTATTGCTTGTGGTGCTGGGTATGGAACGCAGGCTCTTGCACATGCAAGGCAGGCTCTCCACAACTAACCTATATCCCATCCCCAAGGTGGTCCTGTTAATCCTGCCCTGCCTCCATCTCAAAGCCGAAGTCCTGAAAGTGGCTAACGGAGTTCTACCCATCCCGCCCCACTTCATCTGCCACTGTTCCCTGGCTCCTGGCTCCATGCTCTTGAGCTCTCCTAAGCTTTGAGATGGGAGCTTCTGGCAGTGCTGAAGCCAGTGAGCAAGTTGGAAGTCACTCCAGTGTTACAGAGCAATGGGGTGTGCCAGGTAGGGAGGTTGGGGGACGGAATGGCTGTGTTCTGGGAGGAAGTTTGTGGTGAATGGGGGTTAAGAGATGGACCTCAGAACTAGAGTGCTAGGTTGGAATCCCAACTCACCCTGGCTGATCACATGACCATGACCAAGTAATTTAACCTCTTTGCACCTCTCTGGGCCTCAGCATCCTTATCAATAAAGTGGGCAGCATCATAATGCCTCCAGTGTGGCTATTACAAAGGCCTAGTGAAGCAACTACATATCGTGGTAGTAAGTGCCCACTTGACTTTAATTTCAGCCACACAAGCTGGTTCCAAGAGGCTGCCAGCTTCCTGCCGGGTGCCCTGCCCTCTGTTCTGGGTGCCTTTGCAGGCCTCCCTCTTCCCTGGAGGGGCAGTCACATGTTCTACAATGTTCCTCAGAGGTTCTGCCTCCACTGGGCCCAGATGCCCACAATGGTTACCACTCTGTGAATACCTCTTTGAACTACACCGTGCCCTTCCTCACTCCTTACTGGTACCCTCTGGAGTCCCAGATAAACCTCCTCCAAGCTGGTTCAGCTTGTGCTTCTGTGTAAAGATGGGAACACTGGCTGATTTCTGTTCTTTCCCTCTGCTGAGGCCAATAGTCAACACTGTTCAACACCTCGTACCTGTCTTTTTGTTTTGTTTTGTTTTACTTTTAAAAATTCTAAGTTTCAAAGATTTGACAAGGTCTATAGCTTTATCTATTAAACAAGAATTTCAACTGGGTGTGGAGATGCTGGTAATCCTAGCACTATGGGAGGCTGAAGCAGGATGATCCCAAGGTCAAGCACAGCCTATACACCTTAACAAGACAATTCAAAATTAATTTTAAAAAAAATCTCAGGCAAGTGCGATGTTATATGCCTGTAGTTCCAGCACTCCAGAGGCCAAGGCAGGAGGAGAGCATTTTCAAGACTAGCCTGGAGTGCTTAGCATGAAGGTCAGTCTAAAACACTTAGCAAAATGTTAAAAATTAGTGAATCTGGTACACAAGTTATATGGGAATTTATTATAATGGTCTCAAAAGCAAATTAAGAGTTTTGATTCTAGAAAATTTTTGTAAAGGACATAGAGGAATTGGAATACATTTTTTGTTTTGTTTTTATGCTACTACGAATCATTGAATGTAGGGCCTCGGCACATGCTAGGCAAGTTCTCTCCCACAGAGCTACATCCCCACCCCTAGGATTGAAGTAATTTGGAATACGAAATGTAATTCAATAATGGAGTTGAATTGCCAAAAGTAGTGGCACACACCTGTAATCCTAGCACTCAGGAGGCAAATGCAGGAGAATCGCCTTGACTTCGAAGCAAGACTCTGTCTCAAAAAAACAAAATAAAATAAATAGAATTGAATTGAGTTGTTAAACTTCCTTATTTCCTTTTGATTTTTTTGAGACAGAGTCTCACTGAGTTCAGGCTGACCTTACACTCATGATCTTCAGGGCCTAGCCTCCTGGGTGCTGGAATTACAGGCATGTACCACGCCCAGCAGTTTTCCTAATTTTTATAATGGCATGCTAATTGTAGAACCCACAGCCTTTGTTTTGGTTTGTTCTATTTGTGGTGCTGGGAGTCAAAGTCAGGGACTTGCACGTGTAAGCACTGTGCCACCGAGCTACACATACAGCCCACTTTGATTTTAAGACAGACACACTGCAGTATTTAGGAGCAAAGAGATGGGGTCTGAAACCTACTCTCAGAAGTATCTGATACACATGCACATATGTAAATATATTAGTGAGAATGATTGGTAAAGCAAAGGGTAAATTGTTAACAATTGGTGAATTTGTTAGAATAGTCTTAAAGGTTGTAACCTGGGGATTTAGTTCAATGCTTCTGGTACCTACCTCAAAAGTACAAGGTTCTGAGTTCAATCATCTGTACCCCAAAAAAGTTGTAATTTGCGCTGGGGATTTTGCTCAGTGATTCTGTGCCTGCCTGGCAAGTGCAAGATCCTGAGTTCGATCTCTGGTACCAAAAAAAAGTAATTTGAAATAAAACATGTTACAAAATGAAAAAGTCACATGTACTGGTGCAAGCCTGTAAAAGCCTAGAACTCTAGGGGGCTGAGCCAGGAGGACCACAAATTTGAGCCCACTCTGGGCAGCTGAGCAACTTGGGGAGGAGACAGTGTCTCAAAACAACGGGCAGGAAGTGCCGGAGGCGGAGTTAAGTGCAGTGGTGCTAGGCTCACTCCTACTACAGCAAAAAAAAAAAAGAGGAAAGAAAAAGCCAATGGTTGTATAAATTGAATATTCCTTACTTTAAATGCTTGGAACCTGAATGTCTTGGATTTGGGAATATTTGTGTATATGTAATGAGATATCGTGGGAGTGGGGGCCCCATTCTAAACTTAAAATTCATTTATGCTTCATGTACACATGGCATGAAGATAACTCTGTATGATATTTTTAACAGTTTTGAGCAAGACATGGTGGCATTCACCTGCAGGAGTACTAGCTACTCTGGAGGCTGAGGCAAGATCACTGTGGCCCAGGAGTTCCAAGTCAGCTCTGGCATGCTCAAAGATTAAAAAATTAAAAACTTCTCCATAAAGTTTTTTCCCATAGCAGAGATTGAACTCAGAACCTTGTGCTTGCTAGGCACGAACAGCACCACTGGGCTAAATCCCCAGCCCTTAATTGTGTATCCTTAAAATGAAGTAGTATAAGGGCCGGGGATTTAGCTCAGTGGTTCCGGCACCTGTCTTGCAAGCGCAAGGGCCCGGGTTTGATCTCCGGTAACCACATACCATACTGGGCGTGGAGACTCACGCCCAGCAGCAACCAGTACCACACACCACAGTGCCGGGCGTGGTGGCTCACGCCTGTAATCCCAGCCTCGGGAGGCAGAGGCAGGAGGATTGCTGTGATGTGAGTTTGAGGCTGAGCTCAGGGCCAGCCTGAACCACAAAGTGAGACCCTGTCTCAAAAAAAAAAAAAAAAGAAATTTTGAAATTGCACTTGTGGCTCCCATATTTTATGGGACAGCATTGTGTCTGGCATCCATGTGGCATCCTGTGTTCTTCACTGCATTTTGCTAAAAAGCATAATTATGATGACAGTCATCTCTCTCGTACCTTCTATTAACTGCACTAAATTGTACTCCCTAAAATATAGAAAAGAAATAAAGACAAACTGGCCTATACCTTGACCTGTCTTTTTCTCTGTACTCACCACCACCTGAACTAGTATGCTTGTACATTTTACTTCCTTTATTTATTGTCAGTCTCCCTCTTTGGAATGCAGCACTGCAAGGACAAGGATTTTAATCTGTCTTGTTCTCTGCCATGTGTCTGCTTCTTCTTTTTTCCCCCCCCACACTGGGGATTGAACTCAGGACCTTGTGCTTGCAGTGCCACTGAGCTAAATCCCGGGTCCGTACCTCTGTTTCTTTGACAGGGCCTGGTTCGTAGTGGTGAGTATCTGTTAAACGGTTGAGTAAGGAAAGGCAGATTTGCTCCCTGTCTGCCAGCCCTATCATGCCAGGAATGCCATGGCCCCTCCTTGGTTGAGTGGCAGACACATGACCTGGCATTTAAAATAGGACAGATCCAGGGTGCACTCCGACTCTTTCCTACATGCAGTCTGTCCCAGAGCTGCAGTTTCACCCCATGCCCTCAGGATCCATTCCTCGGCTGCGAGTAACAATACTCTGATGGAGCCCCCTGGCCCTACTTTCAGTCTACATGGTTGAGCAGGGGCGGTGGCCCCTGAAGGTGGGCCTTGTGGCCCAAGCCAGAGGAGCGAGACTTAGGACTTCTGTTTTCAGGTGTTCAAGTTCAAACCCAGGGCCTTGTGCATCCCGGGAAAGTGCACTTTCCAGAGCCCTACTACAACACTCACCCCCACATTTTCAGGGGCACGCTGGCCATCACCAGGGTAAGAACAAAGCCAAAATAAAAGAACTGAGAGCTGGGTGTGGTGCCTGTTATCCTTACACTTGGGAGGTTAAGGAAGAGACACCCTGCAAGTTCAAGGCCGGACTGAACTATATACATAGAGACCCTGTCTCAAAAAAAAAGAAAAAAATCCTGAGCAATGGAGACTTCATCTGAGTCCCTGATCTAGTCAGGCCTGTTGTCCTGAGCATCTCAGTTAACCACAAAGATAAATTGCCAAGCCAGGCATGGTGGCTCATACCTGTAATGTCAGGACTTGGGAGGCAGAGGCAGGAGGATCACCTTGAGTTCAAGGCTGTCCTGGGCTATACAGTAAGTTCAGGGCCAACCTGAACTACAAAGCAAAACCCTGTCTCAGTAAGTACATATGTACTGACAGACAGGCAGTAAACCTGCGCTGTGTGTGGCCTCAGCCCAGGGCTTCCTCTAACTGGACCCTAAGTTAGGAGTGGATCATTGAGCAGTGGTGAGAACTCAAGGAGCGTGTCTGTGTAAGGGTGCATCTAGGAGACCGGCTCAGGGCTCCTGCCTCTGTCTTTCACTACAATTCTGTTCCCTCATCTTTTCCCCATGCTCTAAGGTTTGAGGAGCCTAGACTCCAGGATCAAATACTGACAGTTCATCCCAATGCTGTCAAGACCCCAGGAAGAGGGTCTCAGTCCTGGGCAAGTGATGGGCCCCTGGAGACCCCCCCACTCTATCACAGAATAGCTGATCGAGGGTCGTGTGTGGACACAAGTCAGGGCTGGTAGCAGGTGCTGCTGGCACCTCACACATGTCTCCTGCTCCCTCCCTGCACCTGCATCTGCTTCCTGTTTTGAGTACCTGTGCTTCCTCCTGAGGGTGGGCCTTTCATGGAAAGGGTGGGCCAGAAATTCTGGGGAGTCCACTTCTCTAGGCAGAGCCCTCATCAATAAGATGAGAGTTGATATATAAATGCCACAACTTCTTTGGTGGGACTGTAGACTCGTACAACCCCTGTGGAGATCAGTTTGGAGATTCCTCAAAAAGTTAGGATTGGAGGTCCCATTTGACCCAGCCATCGCCCTGCTAGGTATATACACACAAGAATTAAAAGACTCATATCACAGTGACATATGTGCACCCATGTTTATAGCAGCCCAATTTGTGATTGCTAAATCTTGGAAACAACCCAAGTGTCCATCAACTGGAGATTGGATAAAAAAGCTGTGGTTCTTCTACAGGATGGAGTATTACTCTGCCATAAAAAATGATGTTTGAATCATTTATACTTCAATGGACATACCTTGAGGATATCCTCATAAGTGAAATAAATAGGTCACAGATAGGTACATATTGCATCTTTTCTCTGGTATGAGAAAATAAAGATGTAAATGAGTCCTAGAATTGTATGTTATATATTGTGAAATAGAAAATGCTCAAAGCAAAATAGGGTAAAGGGAGAAAAATAATGAGATTATAACAAAAAAGTAAGGAAACAAATTTTATGTATATGGGGGGGCGGTAGGGTGGGTAGGACTATGGGGAAAAAATGAGAATTAAGTTGTGTCTTATACTGGTACAAATCCCCATTATGGAGTGCAATCATGATGCGTGTATGTATTGTACCAATAAAGATTAAAAATAAATAAAATAAATAAATGCCACAACTTCTTCACCCTTGGATAGGACATCTCCTAGTGTGTTCTACAGTTCCCCGAGGTCCTCAGTGGGGCGGTAACCCAGGGACCCAGAGCAGCAACAAGCCATTACGTCACCTGATGCTGGCTTTCTCCCTTCTCCAGCTCAGCCCTCCTACTCCCAATATCACCTCCCAAACCAGCTCCTCAACTTAGACTTCTACGTCAGGGAGACAGACTGAGTGGTCTGGGAGACCCCAAGACGAGGGAAACTTCTTCACTTCTGTGCTCTGTGCTCAGGTATGGGGGGTTGGGGTACCCAGGGGCTGTATCCCAGGTTCTAGGGCCTCAAGCACCCAACATCCTCACACATCCTTTGACGGTGACTATTTATTACCCAGTGGGCTGAGTATTCAGGTTGGGGGGGGACCATTGACATAGCTGAGCACCAGGTAGGGTGCCCTAGCCAGTCTGGCATGAGAGCAGCAGGGTCCCCCTGACATGGGTAAGAGCAACGTGGCACCCACCAGGAGAAGGAAGAGGAGGAAGAAGACAAGGAGTAAGATCCGGGACCTCCTGAATGCAGGAACAGGGACCCTGAGAAGGGAAATTCAGTGTCAAATATACAAATAGGGCCCCTCCATGAGCCCACTTTCTCCCACAACCCTCCTCCAAGCATCTCACCCATCATCAACTTCTAGCATCATGTCCTGGAGATTGGAAGATGTTTGCCTCTTCTTGCCCTGAGGGGAGATGGAAGCCCACAGCAGAATAAATCGAAGTATGGACTTTACTGCTTATAAGAATTGTCTTATTTCTTCTTTCCTAGCATTACTTTTGATTCCCCAGGGCCCTATGTGGACTTAAGACATCTCCAAGTGTGTCATGTGTCTCTTTGTACAATTTGATTCCCCTTTTCCTGATAACACTGGCACAATTCTGGAGAGGGAAGCAGTCACGCCTCTCTACTGTTACACCTGCAGGTTCATGCAGAGTTGACCCATTTCTCCTACACCCATAATTGGGCATGGGACCCAGATGTGGCTAATCAGAAGGCCCTGACTAGTTCAGCATATAGTCCATGAGCCAAGCCAGGGAGGTTGAGTCAGCACTGTGACCTTCACTGTAGGTCAAGGGTGCTCCCCTTCCCCCAGGGGTGGGCAAACCAATAGGAAGAGAATGTACAGCAGTGCTATAAGGTGGTCAGCTAAGGGAAGAGCCTAAGAGAAGGAGGGACTGAGTTCTGATAGCATTTGAGGTCCTGAATCCAGCAAGGCTGAGACCTTCAGTTACAGGGAGAGGAGGCTCCTTTGTATGTGCTGGTATCTTAGGCTGGGTTTCTGTGACTTGCCATCAAGGATCCCAAATGCTACACCTGGCTGAAGGCCAGCTCACCTGAGACTTCTGGAGGAGAGAACGTCTTCGGTGATGCTCCTGGTGGCTAAGCCCTGGCATAAGAACGTCCTGTGGAGAGAAGGTGATACTCAGTTCTTAGAAAGACAGAGACAAAGAGGGACATGGTTGGAGAGGAGCCACAAAGGGGAGTGTCCAAGAGGGGAGAGACATTATTTATTCATTTGTTCAACAAAATTTAATGAGTATCTGTTACACAGTTACCAGGCATGGTTCTTGGTCTGAGGGCACGGTGCCTAGCTCTGTGATAGGCAAAATCCTGACCTCTGTGGAGTTTATATCTTAGCCAGAAAGGCCAGAAATTAATAAATGTGCCAGGTCAAGCTGTGGTAGGTGTCAGGAAATCCAGCAGGAAGATAAGGAGCGCTGACTAGGGGCTGAGGCAGGCCTCACTGACGTGACACACAAGGAGAGACTGAAATGAGGTGAATGATCTGGCTGTGCACCTGGGGCCCCGCGATGTTTGCCAGAGAGCCCGGCATGTGGCTGCAGATGAAAAGGTGAGGGATGAGGATGAGGACGAGAGGAAATGAGGCTGAGGATGTAGACAGAGACAAATGGAGAGTGGAAAAGCGAGACAGAGGAATCCACACAGGAAGGGACAGACAACGGGAGTGGAGAGATCAGAGACATCAAGAGAGAGAGCTAGACGGGGAGCCAGAGCCGCCAAGACCGCAAACAACGAGGACCCACTAGAAAGTACACAGAAATGTCCTGTCTGCGTGGAGAACACTCAAAAGGGACTGCTCTCACCTCAAGGCCTTGTCGCCTGCCCAGGGGGCCCCTCTGGCCACACAGTTCACAGGGAGTCCCTGGGGCCCAGGCTGTCTTTTGCCCCAAAGGCCCAAGGTCCCCAACATCCGCAGCTGGGTCCCACTCCAATTCTGCAGGAGTAGGGACGTTACTGGGTGTCCAGGACCCCCACACTCCACCAGGTCCTGGTCCATCTGGATCCCCTTCAACCTCCAAGTCCTGGTCCAGCAGGTTGGCCTTCTCAAACACCTGGGTCAGAAGGTAGAGGTCATGGGAGTAGAGGGATTGGTGTCTGAGGTGGGGACCACCAGGATTACAGCTGACCATACCAGGCTACAGCTGACCATCTGGGCCTGCAGCTGCCAGAGCCGACGGAAGATGGTATCCCGGTGGGTTCTGAGGGCCCTCAGGATCTGCTCCAGAGATGCCCAGGCCCTGGGCTCACTTCGCTGTGCCAACCCCTCACCAAACACCAGCAGCGCATCCACACGTTCTGCTGCCCCTCGTAGCTCTGCCTGCAGAGCCTAGGAAACATGACTGGACATTATATACACATACACACACGGCAGGGACCTACAACCTGGAGCTACCTCCTCCCTTGTTGCCTATGAAGACCTAAAATACACAGTAAGCCCACTTCCACCCCTCTCCCGGGACCCTGCCCCTACCCTACCTCCCGGCCTCCCTCTTCCCACCTGCAGCTGGGCCATCCTGCTCTGGGCCAGTGTCCAGGGCCTGAGGCCTTGCTCCAGGTCCTGCAGTTGGAGACCCAGGCCCAAGAGGCAGACCTGCAGACTGTCCTGCTCGGCCTCCAGCACTTCGTGGCCAAAGACGGAGTGCTGAGGAACACAGACCAGAACAGGACCAGTGGGTCAGTCAGGACACTAACCCAACCCCTTACCATCTTTATGCTGCAGGCTGTGGGCTTCTGGAGCCCTCTCCGAAGCAGAGTCCTGCCATCTGCGGTCTGCACCAGGGCTGCTCCCATCTAGGGGCCTCCCACTTGAGGGCTGGGGATATCTGAGTCAAGGACTGTGCATTTTCAGGTCTACTGGAAATTTGGCTGTGTGGGGGACATGGGGGCCTGGACAAGCACATGTGACAGAGTTGGGAACCCCCAAGAAGAATGGGGCTGCACCAGGACAGTTATTAAGCACCTCCTTAGCTGGTAAAATACTGAAATGTTTTTATACAGATCAACAAAGAAACATTTTCCACACATTCCCCCCCCCCCAACACACTGATGCCCAATACCTTCCCAGCATCACCCCCTCAACCCGAGGGTGGAGGCCAGATTCTGGGTGACGGGCAGGAAGCAGGGCTGCTACCAGGGTCTGGCCACCTCGGCTTACCTCATGGTGTTTGCTTCCAGCTGGTTCCTCATGGGAAGAGGGTGCTGATGTTCTGCGGGCACTGGAAGCGAGCTCAGGGCCGCTCAGGCCACCCTGGAAATACTCAGCAGGGTCCGAAGAGTCCTGGGCCTGCTCTGGCCTACAGGTAAGGGGCACTAATAGGTCCCTGGTCAAGCCCCTGTCCCTTGCTTTGCACCCCACCTTAACCCATCCCCAAGTGATCACAGAACTTTCACCGCTACCCTCTTGAGATCAGTTTTGAAAAGGCCCAGTCCCACCTGATCGACTCCTCCTCCAGGGCAGGGCAGATGGTACATCCAGTGACATCCGGTTCCCTAGGGGCTCCCGGGGGATGACCAAAGGGCTCCGAGGGGAGTCTAGGGTCCAGAGATGAGGACAGAGACATAACTGGGCGCTTGGGGACAAAGTTGGGTGAGGACACCCAGTAAAGCCTCTTTCCTAGTCAGTGGTGACCCTCAAACCTCCTGGGCAGACCTAAGGTCGGAGTCCCGGAGGCAGAGCTGGCTCCACCCCTTCCTAGAGGAACCTGCACCCAGGTAACCTGATACCCTGCTGGGGTGACAGCAAACACTTAACTCCTTCCTAGCCAACCAGGAGCCGAACCTTCCAACATCACCAACCATCCCGTGGGGGTCCACAGAGAAAGCCCCACCCACCCCAAGAGCATGGACTCGGCTTCCCTCACCCTCAATGGCTCACTCTCACTCATCTGACCTCCAGGGCCGGCCCACTCACCCACTGAAGGTTCCCTGCACTTTGCTGCGGGGCTCCCCCCAAAATAAGGAGGAGGAGGAGGCTTGGCGGTCCACACCTATGAACCCAGCACTCAGGAAGCTGACCCAAAAGACTGCCATGAGTTCAAGATTGGCCTGGACCACACAGTGAGTTCAAGACCAGCAAGAATTATATAGCAAAACCGTCTCAGACAAAGAAACAACTTCTAAAACCAAGTGTGAAGAGATATTTTTTACTTGGAAGTGGGTGGGTCCCACAGTCTCTGGGGAATAACCCAAGGGAGCCACCTCTGTTCCTGGGTTCCAAGGTTCCAAGATCCCAACCACTGCAGCCCAGGGATCCAGCAGGCCCTGAAGCCTGCTGGTCATTTGCTGAGCAGGAGGCCAGTGCGCAGCACGCGGGGCACACGGCGGATGGTCAGGGAGACCCGGGTGCCACGCTCGAGGCAGGCTCCAGGCTGTGCAGATTGGCAGGCCGCGGCATTGGCCGGCAGTGAGGCGATGTCTAGTGCATCCAGGTGGGTGGCAGCGATGCCATGCAGGAGGTGTGTGTAGGCGGTGCCGCGGAGCACCAGCAGGCTACAGGGCTCCAGCAACAGCGAAGTGATGGGCCTGCACGGTAGCTGGGGCTGCAGGGTAGGTTGATGGTCAGTGGGTATCCAGAGGTTGGGGTGGGTGAAAAGTTACCAGGCTTCCGGGGATCAAAGGACAAGGGCCAGCAAATCCTCAGGGCAAAGGCCGAGAAGGCATGCTTTCGGGGACAGATCAGGAGGGAAAAAAATCTGTGATTTTTCTGGGCAGGGAAGGATGGGCCAGAGCAGGCAGTCCCTTGGGAGAGGGCAGGAACAAGACTGCAGGTGAGAACATCAAAGGAGCTGGGACAGAGATCAGCAGTCCCAGAACACCTGGGTAGAACTAAGTGGTGAAGACATGACTGATGGCAGGGCCAGCACAGGACAGGGAGGGAGAGGCCAGGAGGATTCCAAGGACATTACAGGACACCTGCAGCATGAGGCATGTCAGAGCATCCAGGAGCACAGAGGGATAAAGGCGACCGCTGAGGAACAGGGAAGTATGTGTGGACACAGGTGTCAGAAACACATGGCGCACAGACAATTGTCAGTGGTGTCTCTAGGGAGTTCCTACACAGTCATGTGACAGGAACAAGAATCTAGAGATGTCCTACACTGCAGATCACTGTCCTGGAATGGCAGGATATCAGTGTTGGGGTGCCCAGTATCATAGGCAGTCAGGACATCTAAGAGGACCCTGAGGCACCGATGAGTAAAAGATGCTGGAGTATCTCACAGCAAGAACGTCTGCTGGTATCCTGGGAATCTGAGCATGTGGACCTGGGCAGATGGAGCACTGAGGGGTAGGGTCAGGGGTCCGTGGGAACGCCAGGGGCATCCACTCGGCAGGAATGCTGCAGATCTGTGGGATGGTGGTGGAAGAGCACCCTGCAAGCAGATGAGTCGGGAGTCCAGGAGGAAGTGGGTCTACCCCTAAGGGGAAGATGTCAGGAATATCTCAAAGGCAGGTGGGATCAGGTGGCCCTGGAGATGAGGATGCTGGAGTGTCCCAAGGGCAGGAGGCAGAGTCTCAGGGCCCACCTGTTCTGTAACATCGTCATCCTCTGGCTGCCGCGGCTTGTAGAGATCCAACATGGTGTGGGAGCCCAGGCTGATGGTGCTGACAGTTGGGTAGTACAGTGGTCCATCTTCGTGGGGCTGGAGAGTGGGCACCACAGCTGGGCAGGGCAGGAGTATACCTCCCCACCCTCTGGGTCGAAACAGGGCTCCCAAGTCAGGACAGGGAGATGAATGCTGGGAGGGGTTAGTGGCCACTCCATGGATGTGAGGTGGGTATGATGACGCCCTGTCCCCTGACAGCTCAGAGTTTGAGGAGGGGCTGTTTACTGTAGGAGTTGGGGTGGGGATATGTGGTTACCATGATGCCCTCCCCAGGCAGATACTGGTTCACAAGGACATGGTTAGCTGGGAGACCCCCAAAGAGGTTGAGGTCAGACACCTTGTCCACGTAGCGCTGGAGCCATGGGGGCAGCCGCTCAAGGACCATCCCACGGGGATGAGGGAGCCCACCTGGGGAGTGTAATGTGGTCCTGAGGACACCCCACCAAGAAGCCCTGGAGCCTCCTGAGGGATATCCCAATGGTTAGAAGCACCCTGACCCCCTGAGCGATCCCCTGACCCTTTGGAGATCCCACTGGACCCTTCTCTAGACCACTGGACCTTGAGAGATAACTCCCAACTCACCAGGATATCTCTAACCTCTCAGGACCTCCACTGACCCCTGAGAATCCTCTGGGCTCTTGGGACCCTCAGGGACCTCTCTTTCCATGTATCAAGACTACTGGGCATGAGCTCCCTACCCAGCTCATACCCCAGGATCAGCCACACCCCAGCCAGAGACACTTACCCCAGTTCTGTAACTTTCTCCCAGACAGCTGGGTCCACTTTGGCTTTGGGGCATTGAAAACCTAGGAGGTGGGGAAGCGATCGTTCCTTCTGAGGACCATTCCATGTGACTCTCCTACCCAGACCAACACAGGGGGCTTTGCCTGGGATAGAAATGAGTTGTCGCCACTGGGATGGTTCTCTGCGGTAGGATTATTTTTTTCCCAGGGAGGCCTCTGGACCCAAAGCCTATAGGTGTCTACCAGGGCTAAGAAAAGGAATGGGGGGCTGGGGATTTAGCCCAGTGGTTCTGGCGCCAGTCTTGCAAGTACAAGGGCCGGGTTTGATCCCTACTAACCACATACAACAATGCCAGCATGGAGACTGAATGTGGAGACTCACGCCCACCAGCAATTAGAACCATACCACATTGCTGGGCCATGGTGGCTCATGCCTCTAATCCCAGCACTCGGGAGGGAGAGGCAGGAGGATGGCGGTGAGTTCAAGGCCAAACACAAGGCCAGCCTGAACTACAAAAGTGAGACCCTGTCTCAAAAAAAAAAAAGAAAGAAAAGGAATGGACTGCAAGATCATCATCTGAATCCACTCAGCTCTGGGACTAGCCTAAACTGTTTCAGGCCAGAAAATAATCTGTACTCTTAAGTGTCCTGGTTCCTAGGCTAACTGGGAGACAGCCCGAGTTCTGGAGTCCTCTTGTTCTTAGGAGAGGCAGTGTGCTAAGCTGAACTATCAGTACAACTGGAAAATATTTTGAAAATCCTCCACTGCCAATATCCCAAGGGTCTAGAATGGGTTATTGCAGTCTAAGAAATCTACATTCTAGTTGATAATCCATACTCATCGTAGTCATGGGACTGGCTTATGACATGAGTCTGGGGATTCCAAATATGTAAAATTTTCAATCTAAAACCTCAGAGTTCTAGAATAGGCTACCTCAACCCCAGATCCTATGTTCTGCCACTAACTTGTTCCTGGGACTCAAGCTTATGTGGGTTACTACAGCCCAGAGAAGATTTGTGCTCCATGACTAACACTCTGGGGATGTAACGAGTAAGTCAGGGCAGGGACCCTGAGTTTTAGCAATTCTTTCTTCCCTAAATCGTAAGAATAGAATATTCTGGGTTATGTAGCACTTATTCACCTTGTTCCTGAAGGAGTTTGAGCTTATGCTGAGCTACTGTAGTACAAAGAAGAGTTTACTCCATAGAATTCATTTCTGGGCTATTTCAGCCTATATTTATAACTTAACCAAGGTAGGATTTTAACGAGGTGTGGTGGCACATGCCTGTAATTCCCAACACTTTGAGAGGCTGAGGCAGGAGTACTGGGAGTTTTAGCTTAGCTTGGGCAATTTAACTAGATTCTGTTTTACAAAACAGACAGACAGACAGATTGATAGATAGATAGCAAGACTGCAGCAGGGCATGATGTAATCCCAGCCACTTCAGAGGTCAAGAAGGAGGAATGTAAGTGTGGGGCCAGACTGGACAAAATTAGTGGGATTCTATTTAAAAAAAAAAAAGAAAGAAAGTAGGACTGGGCCCTTGGCATTTGGGGGAGGGTGCTATCTCAGTATAGAAAGTATTCATTCCATCCATAACTTCATTCCCAAGCCTCTAGGATAGCACTGGGCTAGTTCTGCACATGGAATCTGATGTAATAACATCCTTGCTTTAGAGGGTAGACTGGGCTACCTCTGAACAGGGAATCTGAGGTTCATAATAAGCACCTCTTTTCTACGAATCAGTTTGGTTTTCCCCAGGCACCCTAGAAAAAGCCCTTTCAGACAGACCCCAGCAGTTCTGAGAGAGGAACAGAGAGTGAAGGATGGGTGTTATGTCACACCCTTCTCTCTACTAGATCTTCATTTGCAGCCTTGAGAGGTTGGAGAGAAATATGGGAAGAAGGGGAAGGCAGGCTAGAAGGCACTGGGGTCACCTGTCGAAGCAAATACTCCTCCTCTTCTTTGGAGATGAAGTCAGGGACATAGTAGATCACAGGTGGTGCCTGCAACAGAGAGACACCTCTGATGATGTGCGTCATTGACCTACACAGGGACCCTCCCCTCAGTGAGCATCTTTCCCTTTGGGAAGAAGCTAAGACGTCCTCAGATGGGACAGGGTCTGAAGTCAAGGAACCCATGCCCATTCCAGGGTGGGTTTGAGAGTGGGGCTGGACTCAGAACAAAAATGCATTTGGAAAGAGGGAGCAATTCTGATTCACGGACCCAACAGCCAGGCTGTCCAAGCCACCCCACCTCCCGCTCTCTAGCGGTCATCTTCACCCTTCGCATCCTCAGTCCTAACAACCTGATCCACCCTGAATGGTTCCAGGGCTGGGACTCTGGCGTCCTGCTCCTCCATTGACAGCAACTCTTTGAACCCAGTCCTGTGGGGAGAGGAGAGCATAATGAAGTCACTAAGCCTACAAACCTCAGGCCGCGTCCAGGCTTCCACCTGATCAAGGGCCGGTAGCCATTCTGGGAAACGCAGCCTCTAAAAGCCCCTCAAACCCATAGAATGCTCTGGACAAATACCTGCAACCATGAGCGCGGCTCTCGAACAGCACTCAGGGCCAGCCTTCCTCTGGCCTCAGCCCTTTCAAATGTCCCATTCTGAGCATCCATGAGCCCCCAGTCTGCATCTTCTTCTCAGATATGTCCAACTCAGTCTCCTCGGAACCTCCCACTCTGGACCCCCTCAGACTTACTCTCCCGGGTGCCTCTTCACTCCGGTACTCTCGGACCCGATCCCTACTCCTCTCAAACCTTCTTAGGTCCTTTCATTTCTCAGACCCTGACTGTGAATC
This sequence comes from Petromus typicus, assembly GCA_004026965.1. Classification (NCBI taxonomy): domain Eukaryota; kingdom Metazoa; phylum Chordata; class Mammalia; order Rodentia; family Petromuridae; genus Petromus; species Petromus typicus. The sequence goes on from PVIR01003585.1 coordinate 58,126, forward strand.
CTTTAGGGTTCCACGTTAAGCCCCCTCGAGCTCCTACTGGGCTTCCCAGGATCCCCCACTCCCAGCCCTCTTAGACATTTATCTCTGCCCCGTTTCCCCCAAAACTGACCGTCCACCGGTATCCCCTCCAATTTCTATATTTCAACATCCCCAACCCTCTTCCAGTCACTTCCGTTCTCCCTTGATTGACGCAAGCCCTGAGGCCAATGAAAACTGTAAGAGATCGTAATGGTCCGCCTTCCAACCAATCGGCGCTCTTCCTTCAACGATAGGCTGGAATCCTTGTCCTCTGAGCCACTGGGTATTTACTATAGGCGGATCTTACCGGACATAGACCAATCAGGACTCCAAGACTGAACCCGTCCATACTGAGGCATGGGCCTGCCTGTGAGACGCCGCGGAGGCGGCCGAGGGAAAATCACTGCGCTACATAGGACTTCCCGCAAATTAGGCCATCCAGGGCCCTTGGCGCGACGAGGCGAGGTTGAAGAAAGGTTTTCCTGTTCATCCTACCCCAGCGAAAGGACAGAGGCAGGATGCAGGGTCTTCGGTAGCCCCCAAACAATGCCTTCACAGAAAGAGGCCATAGAAACGTCTTTATTGAAGAGGACAGGAACATGCGGAGTTTGGGGGCATGCAGTGAAGGGACAGTCGTGAGCTGTCCTTGGTGGTCGGGGGCCCCAGGTCCGCCCTGGACCCGCGGGGCCTTCAGGTTCTCCCTCAGGCTGTTGGTCTGGCCCAAGTGCTGTACGGGGCCAGTGACTCAGATTTGGTGTCTTAGACCTGTAACCAGAAGGTAGACTGAAATGGGGGTCTCCAAAACTTGGGATCCCCTCAGGGCCTCGGGGACACTCCATGTTTTAGAGATGAAGGCTTTTAAGATTTAGGGTTTCCTTCGGGCGGAGGCTCTTGGGATTTGGGTTTCTTGAGGTCTTTGGACTCAAGGGTATTGAAGTCCTTTTAATTTCTAGGGATGGTTAATTCCTGCTTGGGGTCTCCGAGTGCCTGCGAAAAGGGCTTCAGGTTCTCTGAGAGCCTGGAATACCCATCCTGACTGGTCTGCCCTGTCCCAAGAGCAAGGACCTCATGATTCGGCTTTCTTGGGAGCTGGGAATTTTTAAATTTGGGATTCCCTGGGGATTTGGGGAGTTCACTGATTTGGGGATCCTGGGAATTCAAAATTTGAGGTCTTCTAGAGGTTGTAGGTCTCGAGGGCACAGGGGAACAGGGATATATATATATATATATATACTCTGGGGTGTGGGATCTCCAGAGTCCCAGAATGGGGTCTCCAAATTTGGGGTCCCCCAAAGGGGGAAGTCACTATTTAAAAAATAGAGAATTTTCTGGGAGCGTGGCCAGCACAAGTTCTGTGGGCCATATGGGGTGAGCTTCATACAAGGCACTGGGGGTTTCTTGAGGGTGCAGAGTAGGAAGAATTAGGAGTCCTGTAATTAGCACTTCCAGGACTATTTTGGTGTCTGTAAATTGGGGGTGACAGTGGGCTGATTAAGGTGGAACTCTTCTTGAGGGATAAGAACAGGGATTTTGGGGTTGAGGGATTTAGCTCAAGGGCACTGTGCCTGCCTTAAAAGCACAAGATCCTGAGTTAAATCCCTGGTACCATTTAAAAAAAAACATTTTTTTTAATTAATGGAGGGAATCTTTGATAGAGTCTGGAGTGTAAGGGCTTGGGGTGACCATAAGGTCACCTCTTGAGAGCACTGATGTTAAAGAGAGTGATGTGGTCTGCTACTCTGGAGCTGTTATCTATGTTTATTTCAAGGGCAATGGGGAAAACGGATCTTCACTGATGGTAGGGTTCTCGTCCCCACAGACGCGTGACTCAAGAATGTCCTTTTGTAGAGCATTATGTGGAGAGGATCACCATAATTTGGAATGATGTGGAAATCTGTTAACTGGGGTCTGCTCTGAGGGGCTAGGGACAGGAACTAACCTGAAGGTACTACTCAGGGAATTTCTTTCTGGGTGACATGAGGTCTGTATTTGGAGGGTTACCTTGGGGGATCTGTTAATAATGGGACATCAGTGATTGAGGGATGGCTAATGGGGGGAGGTTCTCTATTCTGGAAGTGTTACTGGGAATCTATCTCGGGCGGCTGGGAGCTCCTTGTGTCAGGAGATGCTAGAGGGGACTCTGTGTCTGTCTGGTATCCAGGGCCTTTAAGACTGCATTTCTGCCCTCAGCATCCAGGGGAACCAGCAGCAGAAGAGCAACCTAAAAGAAGAACCAGATCACACCATGATGAACGTGTAGGGACACTGGCTGTACTGCCCTCGCCTCAGCTTCACATCTGGGAGTCTGTCTCGGACTGTGCTCTCTTAGGCTTTAAAGAATGGAGACATTCTGCTTCTTTTACCTGCTCCCTGAAAGGTGAAGTCACTAGAAGTCTGTTGGGTCATACACCCTAAAGACTGTTTCTGAATGTGCTTACCGGTCCCAACTTCCTTGCTTCTATTTCTAGCCCCCACTTGAGCTCCAGACCCTCAGGTCCAACAGTTCTGTGGATGCTATTCTCTGCAGAAGGGGACAGGAGTTGGCCACACACCTGGAGATAGAGTTCTCTGATGCAATGTCCTTTGGGGTCCGGACTGTCGTGAAGGTGCGTTTAGGTTGTGTCACTGGAGAAGAGGAGGATATCCGGTGAGGGTATAATAGCCCCACCTGTCACCTATTACCCATGCAGACTCCTTGTCACTCATGTCTACCCATGTTCCCTGGATCCCACATTCCCAATGCCCATCTAGATATCTTGTCAGCAATATCCACTGTGTCCCCCGGTGCCCACCTGGGTCTCCATATCCCAGTGCTTGCTCAGAGCCTGCCTTTGTTTCCATTTTGCTTTGTTTGGTTTTTTGCTGTGGTGCAGGAGATGGAATCCAGGGTCTCTCTCACACACGCTAGGCAAATGCTCTGCCACTGGGCTGCATCTCCAGCTCTCAGTCTTGTTAGCTTTCCCATGTCATACAGCACCTATCCTCTTTGGGATCCTGCCTCATCATTTTCTTAGATCTCACATCCCAAGCTAAACATCAGAGACTGTCACCAACATATATAACTGAGAACCCATGACCTCTCCCCTCGTCCCAGCCCCATACTCTTCCCCACATCCCAGCTCCCAACTCACTTGTCACTTGATGCACTTTTTTGGCTCCAACACTGTCCCCAGGAGGATCAGCAGACCCACCAATCCTGAGGAGACACAGGAGTAAGAAATGTCAGAGCCACAAGAGGCCAGGTCTGGTTGGGAGCTGAGCCCAAGGGACCCAGAGAAAACAGCTAGGGTGGGGTAGGGTTACCACGCTGCCTTGCTAATCCACAAGGAGGCTATCTAACGGTGGATCCAGATTCCACATGGCGCCTGGGTTGGGAGTCAGAGTTTGAGCTCACCTCTGAATGCGGGATGCTGGCGCAAAGACCCCATGTCGTGGGGGGCAGGTGAAGTATCGGACACCAAAGACAGAGCCATCATGCTTGCCTGTGGGCTGGTCCAGCTCAATGCCATACCAGTAACCTGCAGCAAGAGTGGGTCAGGGTGCCTCAAGGCCCTGTCTTCCCAGCAGCCCAGACTCCCCATTCTCACCAGGAGCAAAATCTGTCTTCCCATAAAAGCGCACAATTCCCTGCTTCTGGCCAGCCACAAGGACTTGGTCTCCAACTTCCGCCTTGGCCCCTTCACGCTGCTGCAGGCTGCCCAGAGATGGAGATGATGGAGATTTCTTCTTGCCTAGGGACAGAAGAGGAGGGGCTGGACCCTTGATGCCACTTTTGGTGACCAATGCCACTTGGAAGACCCCAATGTAATACTGTTCTGGCTCAAACAGAGGAGTTCCAGAGCAAGGAGGGAAGTATTTGGGTTTAAAGGGAAACAATCATAGATGCCACAGAACGGGGTGAGGGGTTGGAGGTAAGGGGAAACTGAGTCACGGAACTTGAAGAACCTCAAAATCTCAAAGCTAAAGGAAATACAGAGGCAGAAGTTGGGAACCCAGAAACTCTCCTTTTAAAATGAAAAGGATAGCCAGGCATGATGGCAAATACCTGTGATTCCAGCACTCAAGAGGCTGAGGCAGGAATATAACCTCAAGTTCAAGGCCAGCCTAGGCTACATAGTGAATTCAAGCCCCACCTGGACTACGTAGTAAGATCCTGTCTCAAAAAAGACAAACTAAAAATAAAATGAAGTGGAATGCCTGGGGGTGTAGCTCAGTACCTGCCCAACATGCAAAGTCCTGGATGTGATGCTCAGTACCACAAAAGAAGTTAAGTTGAGGGATGCTGGGAAGGTGGCATGTGCCCGCAGTTCCAGTAGTTGGGAAGCTGAGGCAGGAGTACCCTTTGAGCCCTTAAGTCTGAGACTGCTCAAGACAACATAGTTGGATCTCCATCTCAAATATAAGTAAGTAAATTAAAAGAGATTTGGGTCTGAGTATAGATCAAGTCACAAAAGCAAAGAACCTGTGAAAAAGGACCAACCGGAAACAGATTCTTAGCTAAAATCAGGGAAGACCTTTGGGCCTGAGGGGAAACTATGTCATAGTAGGCCAAGAACCCACAGATTTTTCCAAAAATGGGATGGGGCCAATACTAAGTCAAAAGAGAAACTGAGTCACGGGTGTCAGGAACTCGAGATTTGTCCTCTACAAGTGGAGTTTGGGCCTGACGAGAAACTGAGTCATAGACGTTAAACTGCCCACACGGTGAGCCTCTTCCCACCCCTGCAGGGGTCCCTTTTCTGACCTTTGTGTTCCCTTCGACCTTTGCCGGTGACTCGGGAGAAGTCCATCCGGGGAGTCCGGGGTGTGGAGGTGACAGAAGAAGGAGGTGCGTCCACGGCCTTGGAGATCTTAGACACGGAGGCAAAGAGACCTGAGGGGACAGAGCCTGGGTTTGGCGTTGTCCACACTTCTGCCCTTGGTCAGACCCTCATTTCTTGGTCATCTTCCCCAGACACCAGCATCCCACCCTCCTGGGCCGCAGGTGGGACTGACCCTGCTTGGGAGGACAGATGAAGTACCGGACACCCCCGACACTGCCATCGTTTTTGCCCTCAGGTTCGTCCAGCTCCACGCCCACCCACTGGCCGCTGGCAAATTCCGTGGTTCCACAGAACCGCAGTGTGCCCGTCTGGGAAGACAAGAGAGGACATGGCTTAGAACAGGGCCTTGGCAGGCCATGCTGGACCACTGGCAACAGGTGGGGCGGGTACAGGAGCCAGGGCTCAAATCTCAGCTCCAATACCATTTACTAGCTGTGTGGCTTAACCTCTTTGAACCTCAATTTCCTTAACTGCAAAGTGGAAACAGGAAATGTACCCACCTTACAGAACTGTTACAGACGTGCACTAACCAGTAAGTAAATGGTCATTGGCCAGTTATGACAATCTAAATTTCCACTAAATTAAAAATTCATTTCTCTAGTCATAAAAGCCAAATTTCTTCTGTTATTTTTTGGAGGTTTTTTTAGACAGGGTCTCGCTATGTAGTCCAGGCTGGCCTTGAACTCACTGTGTAGCCCAAACTGGCCTTGAATTAGGCTCACACACCCGTGTGTGTGTGTGTGTGTGTGTGTGTGTACACGCACAAGCTTCACAAACTTCTCAAGTACTCAATATCTACATGTGTCTTGTGGTTATTTTCATGGAGCACACAGATCCAGACCTAGCACTTTTTCACTATCACAGAAACAGATTCTTAGCTAACAGGTTTTTATGAGAAGCCAAGCATGGTAGTGCACACTGGTAATCTCATCACTTGAGAGGCTAAGGCAAGAGGATTGTGAGTTCAAGGCCAATTCAAGTGAGTGAACCCGGACCTAATGTATGCTAACCACATGCTCTACCACCGAGTTATAATTCAAGTGAGACCCTGTCTCAGAGAAAAGGGTCTACTGGACAAGGATGTCCTGGAGGAATTAAAGCTTTCATAATAAGGCTTGCTATTCAATAAGGGAGCAGCATGTATAGGTTATTATCATGGTGAAACTCTGATCAGGAGACTTTCTGAGCTTTAGTTTCACCAGGAAACTAGGACAGCAAATCTACCCCAAGGAGTGGTTGTCTCTGGGACATTTTTTTTGGTACCAGAGACTGAACCCAGGGATATTCTTACCACTGAGCTACATCCTCAGGCTTTTTAATTTTTTAAATTTTGAGACAGATCTCACAATATTTCCCAGACTGCCTCACACTTGTGATTTTCCTGCCTCAGTCTCCTGAGTAGCTGGAATGACAGTCATGTATTACCACCCTGGGGGCACCTTTTTATTTGGGTGGTTATGGTAGTAAGGATTGACTGAACACAGGGCTTTTGCCCTGAGCTATATCTCCAGTCCTTTTTTTTTTTTTTTCCGCACCAGGGGTCAAACTCAAGATTTTGCACTTGCAAGGCAGGCGCTGGAATCACTGAGCTCAATCTTCGGCCCCTCCAGTCCTGACAGGGTCTCACTAAATTGCTAAGTTCGGGCCAGGGATTTAGCTCAGTGGTTCCAGCGACTGTCTTGCAAGTGCAAGGGCCCAGGTTTGATCCCCAGGTAACCACATACAATACTGGGAGTGAAGACTCACACCCAGCAGCAACCAGTACCACATACCACAGTGCCGGGCGTGGTGGCTCACGCCTGTAATCCCAGCACTCGGGAGGCAGGGGCAGGAGGATTGCTGTGATGTGAGTTTGAGGCTGAGCTCAGGGCCAGCCTGAACTACAAAGCAAGACCCTATCTCAAAAAAAAAAAGTTGCTAAGTTGCCCAGTCTGAGCTGAACTTGTGATTCTAATGCCTCAACTTCCAAAAGTGCTGGAGTACAAGCGTGCACCACATGTAAGGACACATTTTTAACACCTGTAAAAGAGGTTTAGCTTCAGGGATCACCCAGTGACGACAGTTATATCTCTGTTGCACTCCTTTGCCTCCACGACCCAGTTCCTTGTCTCTTTCTCCCCATTTGGTGGTAAGTATTGAACTTGGAGCCTTGTGAACATTAAGCACATGTTGTAACCCTGTTCCTTGTCTCTAACTCAGGCTGGGGTGTAGCTCAGTGGTAGAGTGTGTGTCCAGCATACATGAGGTTCTGGGCTTGATCCCAGAACAAGTCTCCACGCCCAGTATTGTATGTGGTTACTGTAAAAATTAAAATTAAATGAGCTAATTAATAATGCTGACTTAGAAAGGATGGTAGGGACTGAAAGAGTTCCTGGCACACAGACACTTGAGTGTACACCAGGCTCTGTTCTAAAGGCCTTACATAATTCAAGCCTTACCCCACCCACCACTAGCACCTCGAGATGGGTGCTATCACCATGTCCATTTATAGATGAAGAAACTGTTGCCGAGAGCTGGGATCACTGGCTGGTAAGTGCCAAGCTGAGACGGACCTGGGCCAGTTGCTAACCCTTAGCGTGAAAACACTGTGCTGCTTTTCTAAGGGTCAGGGATAGGTACTATGTGTCTTTGGACAAAGGGCTTCAAGGTTCTTACAGTTCTCTGGGGTGTTAAATGGGAAGAATCAACCATCCTTCTTTCAGAGTCATAAGTGGATGTCATTAGATTATCCACAGAAAGCTTTTCTCGACCAAGGCTGACACAAGCAGAATTCTTGATTAGCAAACAAAATGTGACTTGAATGTTTCTCACTATATAAAAAACAAAATCCAAATTCCTTCCAATGGCCTGCAGGGCTCATGTGCTCCAATCCTTCTGACCTCTCCATAACCTAAACAAACACAAAAAGACCCTCAACAATTCCCCAGTCACACTGCCCCTACTCACTGCTGGATCTTAGGACTTGTTGCTTCTATACCTTTGCAAAATGAGCTCCTTCCTGTCTCAGCTTGAAATCACTCCTCAGAGACGCTTCTCAAAACACCTCAGCTGAAACCACTCCTGCCTCCCACTGATCTGTACTGTCCTGGTCAAAATCCTGACTACTTGGGCCGGGGATTTAGCTCACTGGTTCCAGCGTCTGTCTTGCAAGCACGAGGACCCGGTTCAATTCCCGATTAACCACATACAATACTGGGTGTGGAGACTCACACCCAGCAGCAATCAGTACCACATACCACAGTGCCGGGTGTGGAGGCTCACACCTGTAGTCCCAGCACTCGGGAGGCAGGGGCAGAAGGATTGCTGTGATGTGAGTTTGAGGCTGAGCTCAGGGCCAGCCTGAACCACAAAGCAAGACCCTGTCTCAAAAAAAAAAAAAATCCTGACTACTGTCAAAGTAGAGATGAGGCTGATGGGGGACCTTGGGACCCTGAGGGACCACGGGCACACACAGCTGTGCTGGCCACTTGCTTATGTTTCAGCCTTGACTACTCAAGGCTGTCACTGTCAGAGGATGGATCTGTTTCCCCCTCTGGACCAAAACCTTACCATAGGGTGGAGCACAAGGAAGAACTTGTAGAACAATTTTTAGATGAAGTAAAGTACTGTGTGAATGATTGTGTGTGGGTGGGCAGACAAAGAGGACAGTGTGTACGCAGGCCCAGGACCTAGCTCTGAGTGATCAAGGGGCAGAGTCCCATCCCCTCCCACAGCCCAACCCCTGACCTTCTGGCCATCCAGCAGCACGCGGTCTCCGAGGCGTAGGCCCAGGGCGCTGAGCATGAGATTGCCTGGGACGTTGTCATAGTTGGGCAGCGTGACTTTGGGGAGGGCACAAGACAGTGGCACAGCCTCCTCCAGCAGTGTTCGCAGCTCCTTGGCCACCAGCGCTGCTTCTGCCTTATCCAGGGACATGTCCATAGGGTCTGGGACCACCTCAGCTGGCACCTGTCCTTTTCGATTCTGTGGACCAATGGGAAGAAAGAGGCGGGGATTTAGTCACTCCCATGGAGGCCACAAATCCAGGTGGGTAGGGATAGGGCCAAGTCATATGGGCCAACATGAGAAAAAGAAAAGGTGGGACATTAAGGTGTGAACCTCAGGGAAGGCCACCCTGTGACCTGGGCTGGGGCTGTGTCCAATAACTGAGGGCAGGATCAAGGGGAACGAACAGGAACGAGGCCCTTGGGGAGGTTTTTGCCAAGCATATAACGAGCTTGTAGTGGGGTGAGGGATGACACTGAGAATAGGCTTCAGTGCTATGCTACGAGCTCAAAGGTCAAACTCTAAGCCAGCGGGGATGAGGAGAAGGCAGGGTTCTGGACGTAGGGCATGTGCCCCCAAGATCACAGTATTGGGGATGCAGCAGAGCAACTGGTATTAAGGATGGGATCCAGGAATAGAAGGGACAGGGGTTAAGATATACTGAAGGCTTATGCAGGATCTCTCGTTCCCAGAGGCTCCAACTCTACAGTACTTTCTCCATGATCTCAAAATGCTGATGGCACACAGCCATGGGGGCAGGGAGGATTAAAAGAAAAGATAGGCCTTCCTGGATGACCCTAGGCAGACTCTTTCATCTTTCTGCCTCAACTTCCCTGTTGTAGCATAGGGGTTAAAATAGACTCCATATAATAGACTGACATATAATAAACGCTAAATAACACCGATTATTTCCTTTGTTGAACATAAAGATGATTTTTGTAGTATTTAGGAGCCAAAAAATGCCAAGTGGTGCTTGTCCTACACAGAGAGCTGTTGAAGGGAGGTGGAGGGAGGGAGGGAGGAGGAAGAGAAGCAGCTCGCCCGGGACCACAGTACCCTCAGCGCCGGGTTGGCACCATGCTCCAGCAGACATTTGGCCGCTCCCAGGCACAGGTTGGAGGCAGCGATGTGCAGGGCTGAGCCGTGGTTGAAGTCACTGCAGGTGGAGTTTACCACTGGGAAGTGGGCAAGAGCAGAGTTCTGGGTGAGCCCAAGTAGAAAAACACGGCTCCCCCCACCTCCACCCCTGCAGTACCAGGGATGAAACCCAGCGCCTTCACACTGGGCTATGTCCTCAGCCCTTTTTTATTTTTGTGATCTGGCCCAGTCACTCAATTTCCTAGGCAGGACTCGAGTGCAAGCCTCCTGCCTCCACATGACAAGGTGTTAGGATCACAGGGGTGTGTTCTCGTACTCCATCCTAGCTCTAACACGGCCTTCCCAAGCCCTCACCTTCGCCCATACCTACTCCTCGTCCTACCTCTCCCCTCTGCAGGGCTTCATCCTGTCCACCATTCCCTGCCCCCAGCCTGTCACCAGGATCCTCTTGCTTCCCTCCAGAACCCTTCTTCTCACCTCGGGGCCTCGCACCCTTCAGCAGCACACGCACGAGATCTGGCACATCGAAATAGGCGGCGTAGTGGAGCGCATTCATGTTGGTCCAGCGGCTGCGCAGGGTCACATCGGCACCCAGTGCCAGCAGCTGCTGTGACAGGCGCACAGCCGCAGCGGGGTCCCCTGTGTGACAGAGTGGGTCAGTTTAGAAACCTCCTGCAGAGCTCCCATCCAGCAGCCTGGGGAGGGCCCGGGGGCCTCACCAACCACACTTGGGATCTTATACTGGGGTTCTGGGTCTGAGGTCTTAGGCACTGAATTCTGAGTGTTGGCGGTTTGTTAATTTTTCTTTCCAGTACTGCAGAATGAATCCTGGGTCTTCCCACAGAGTCTCAGGAAGTTTCCCAGGCTGTCCTGGTTCAGCCTCCCAGAGTGTCCAGCTTCTAGATGTTTTTGAGGCTGTAGGGACTGGGGACTATGTTTGGGGACTGGGGTCCTCACCGACTCCGTGGGCACCAGCCTTGCACGCGTAATGGAGGAGTGTCATGTCAGTTAGCCCATCTCGATCATTCACGTGGCAGCCTCGACGCAGAATCTGGGGGGACCAGGATTCCGGAGAAGGTCATCCACACGTGTGGGAGACCGCATCCCTCCCTTTGGTCTCCAGTGTTCCTACCTCGTTGCCAATGACATCAATCTTGTGCTGGACTTGGGGCACCCACTGGCGCACAATGGCAAACAGCTCCGGGATGGTGGTCTGGGGATCAAACAGAATCTCCTGGCACGCAGGGTCGTTGGGATCAAAGAAGGTGAAGGCTGGGAGAGGGAGAGGTCCAAGGTCACCCCCAGAGAGCTGACCGACCTCCCTTCCATCCTGAGCTAGAGAAACAAAAGCCCTTTGCCCTTAAGATCCTATAAGGCAGGGTCTCAAACTGGTGACACAGTGGCTGCAGTGGACCCAAAGGCATTTTCTGTGCAGCCAGCTCAGCTTCCAGAACCCCATAAAAATCCAGATGACCCATGTGTCTTGAGAAATGGAAAGAGGCTGGGTGTGTGGTAATCCCAACTCTGCAGAGGCTGTGGCAGGAGGACTGCCATGAGTTTGAGGCCAGCCTGGCCTACATAGTGAGTTCAAGGCCAACCTGGACTACACAAAGTCCCTGTCTCAAAGAATTAATAAAAGATAAAGAAGGATGGGGCCGGGGAGTTAGCTCAGTGGTTCCGGCGCCTGTCTTGCAAGCGCAAGGGCCCGGGTTCGATTCCCCGGTAACCACATAACAATACTGGGTGTGGAGACTCACACCCAGCAGCAATCAGTACCACATACCACAGTGCCGGGCATGGTGGCTCACGCCTGTCATCCCAGCACTCGGGAGGCAGAGGCAGGAGGATTGCTGTGATGTGAGTTTGAGGCTGAGCTCAGGGCCAGCCTGAACCACAAAGCAAGACCCTGTCTCAAAAAACCTAAAAAAAAAAAAAAAAAAAGATAAAGAAGGAAAAAACAGAGAGACCAGACAATTTCCATAGAGTGACAAACTTCGCTTGAAACAAGAGTGTGATACACAGCCCAGCACCTTCCAGTCCACATGCCCAGGGTATGAACAGTTTAGCTAGATTCCAGGGCAGAGTGAAGACAGCCAGAAGTCCAGGTCTATAAAAAACTCTTAAACTGCCTATTGGCCTATAATCCCACCACTCTAGGAGGCCGAAGCAAGAGGATCATAAATTTTAACTCAGTCTGGGCAACTGAGCAAGATCGTGTCTCAAAAACCTAAAAGGGGAGATGACGGCCTCTGGGGATGTAGTTCAGTCCAAAGGTCCCTAGCTTTAACCCCTTCTACTGCAATAAATAAAACCTTAGGGTTTTTTTTTTTTCAAATCATGTACAGTCCATATAAAACGTACCCATCAAGAAGGAAGACCCAATCTGTGACGTACTTCTACCCCTCCCCATTAGAATGAGTGTTACTCTCCCTGGCAACGTGCAGGAACTGTGTGTGCTGAATGAGTGAGTACACGGATGACTAGATCATACACAGCCCAGGGGCTGTCACATGGCAGGTGTCTTCGGAATGAGCCCGCATGCTCCTTTTCAAAGCCCATTCACATCAGAGCCCTCCTTGGCTCAGAGCCTTCTCCTGGCTCCCGTTCTGCTCAGAGATCAGGCCAGGGTCTCAGCTCGGCACACCAGGCCCTGCCCTCACAATCCACCTTGTCACTCCTCCGCCGCTCTCCCTCTCCCTCCTCCCATCCGGGCACCCGGCCTCCCCTCCCATGTCCTTCCCATGTGCCAAGCAAAGTCCTGTCTCATTGCACTGGCTATTTTCCCACCTGGACATTGTTGCGTGAGATTTCCACATGGCTTTGCAGGAAATGGCTCAAATGCCACCTCCTTAGACAAGGCCTCCTAGTCTGCCCTGTCCTTGCCCATTCCTACCTGTTTTAATTTTCTTATCATAACATGAATCACTACTTTAGACAATGTGTTCAGGCTTTCCTCTCTTCCCTTCTCCTTCCTTCTCCTCTTCCTCGTCCCTCTTTTTTCCTTCTCCTTCTTACCAATCACCTCACTGGGGTGCACATACTTCCTGTTCTGCCTTGCTCCCTCCCTTATCACCACAGCAGGGTGGGCACAGCAGCACTGTGCAGCGAGTGCTCCGTCAGTCTCTGTTGAACTAATGTGCAAACACAACAAGCACGCACGATTTCCTCTTGGTGTGTCCCCGGCTTTCTCTTAGGCCTCGACTGCATTTCCAGGTTCTTTCACATTCTGTGAACAACCCTTCTCCCTATAAGCCGGACAGACCCTCGGATTTCCCACAGTGCCCCAGACCCAGCCACCGTTCCAGAGAGGATTTTTCAATTTCTCAGTGGAAACACAGACACACAGACACACACAGACACACACACACACACACACACACACACACACACGGACACTCACACACACGCTAATCCCCCAAATAATTTTCTTAGTTTTCTATCAGATTGAAAAGAATTTATCTCCTGACCCACCCGTAGTAGATGACACACCCACAGATGCCATTCCTCGGCCCCTTCCCAGCGACACCAACTGAACCTAGTGTGTTTCTCAACCTCTACCTGTTGGGGATTCCTAGCTAACATCTAAGACCTCGCTCTTTCTCTCTCTACCTAGAAGACTGCGGAGGTTTTTAAGAGTGTAAGTCAAACCCGCCGCTCTTCTGCTTCACCTCCCCTCACAGTTTTCCTCATCAGACTCAGAACTTATCTAGAATCCCCTCTGAGATGTGGCCCACAAGGGTTCTAACCCCAGCTCTGGTCAGTCCTTAAAAGTGTTCCAGGTTTTTCTGTTCCAAGCTCAGTTCCGCCTGAGGTCCTCTGTACTTGCCATCTCCGCCTAGAACACTTTCTCCAGTGGCTGATTCCTCTTTATGTTTTGGGTCGTGGCCTAAACGCCATTTCATCAGGAAGACTCGCCTGACTATCTGGTCTCAACTAGGAGGCCCCACCGCCATTATTACTGTAACTCTATGCTTTCTTTCTTTCATGGCACTCACTGCCATCTAAACTCGTCTGATTTGTTTATCTGTTCACTTCCTTAGTCTCTCCTCTTGAGAATAGGGCTAGTGCCTGGATGGCTCATTAACTTCCCATCCCCCAGCACAGAACTTGGCACAAGGCAACAGCCTTCCAGAAAACTGCTTGATAAATAGCTAGACACTTTCAGCTTCTCCAAGAAACTGCCTTCAGCTCCTACCTCGAATCTCTTACTTCTGTAATCATCCTTCCTGAGACACCCCTTTTTGGACCCTTTCCTCAATGAACCCCAGTTTGTCCTCAGATTTTCCCTAAATATTACCTCCTGAAAAAAAAATGTCTTTAACGAGCTCTTGAAGCATCCTGTTCTTTTTTTTTTAAGCATCTTGCTCTTGGTCAGTACAATTCTTAGCATTTCTTGGAATTATGTATTTATAACTCATAGTTATTGGTGTGGTTGTTAGTTAGGTCTTTGAGTTCTTTCAAAGAATGCACGTGTATTGCTCTGCTGCTGAGTCCCCAGCTCCTACCATAAAACCTGGTCCACAGCAGCTTCCAAGAAATATTTGTTGAATGACTAAATGATTGAATGATATGTCATGAATCAAAAATTAGGATTATTCCAATTCTACTCTCCAGTGAGTGAGAGAAATTAACTACAGGTTCTGCGGCTAAGACTCCAATGGACTGACTTCTCAATCCCTCCACCATTAACACTGAGGTGGCCACCCTCCCTGGCCACCCAAGTTTCCAGGCCAGATTTCAGGGTGGGAACAGTGGTTACCGTAGTCCTTAGGGAGGGGGGCGGGTGCAGAAGGATGCACAACAGGCTTCTGTCGCCGCTCCTGGGTGGGGCTGGGGGGTTCTGGGACAGGTTCATCCTCTTCTTCCTCTTCTTCCTGGTCCCCTCGGGGCGGAGGGGCCATCGGGGCAGGATCTGTCTTAGTCATGATCCTCGGTGGCCCTTAGAGAGGGGCGGGGTGGGGTGTATGTGTGTGCAGAATTGGGGATGGCTTGGCAGGCAAACCCTGGAGGCAGAGGACTGCTAGAGAGGGAACCCCACAGGTTCCGGGTGCTAGCCCCTAGAAGCTCCCAGGGCCGCGAGTGGCCCCTGCTTCCCCAGTTGTGGATCCTGGGCAACCACAGGGACCCTAGTTATCCATCAGAAGGACCCCCGACAGGCGGCCAGCGCTTGCCATCTGCCCCGGGCCAGTCCCCCTTTCTTCTCCCCCTTCAGGGCCCACGGTCTGGCCTCCCCCTCCCGGGGTTTGTTTATCTCGGGATGCAGGATGCTTCGCCCCTCCCCTTCTCAGAGCCTCCCCTCCTCCCCTCTTACCTTGGCTGCCCGGGGTTGGAGACTGGGGCTGAGACTGAAGAGACCTCGAGAATAATGGGGGGTCGGTATCAGGGGACCCGAAGGTGGAGGAAAGGGAGACAGAGAGAAGAGGACGAGGCCAGATGCCGAAGGGGGATGGGGGTGGAGGGCGGGGCGCGGACGGCGCATGCGCCGCTGCGCGACGCGGGGGCGGAGATGCTGGGGGCAGCTCTGGCGGAGGAAGGCGCTGGAGGTACCAGGATGGGTGAGGGAGGGGAGACGGCCTGGGGAAGGCTGTGAGCATGAGGCGAGAGACACCAGACAGGACAAAAAGCGAGCTGTGATAAAGCAGGCACGGATTTTTGTTAGTTTTGTTGTTGCAGCGCTGGGGATTGACCCTCGGCTCTTTTTAAATGTTTTGAGATAGAGTCTAGATCAGTTTCCCTAGTGGGGCGCGGACTCGGAATTCTCTTGACAGTCTGCCTCAGTGCTGGGATTACAGGCACGTGTCACTACGCCCAACTGCTACAAGTATTTTTATTGACTCTTGGTGTTACAGAGCTGCCCTTGGACCCGCAAACCAGGCCGGCCAGGGCAGTGGTGATGGATTCTTCCCAACTCCTGGCACGCTCAGCCTATAGAAGGGGTCGGTCGTAAAGGAGTGATTTTCTATCCTCCTAATTATCATCATACAATCTTCACCGTGCAGAGAGGTTAAGCTGCTTCCTCACGGGAACACAGCAAATAGGCGATTGAGCTAAAATATGAAACCACGCGGTCTGTGGAGTCAGGGTCTCAATCTCCAGGCGACCCCTCTGCGGCAGGCCGAGGTTCACACCTGGCGTGGTTGCTGGCTGCTTTTCCCTAATCACCTCTGCCTGGTTGACCACCTTTCTCCCCTCATCCTTCTAATGGGCAGTCTCCAAAGTAGTTCCGGAATTTGATCGCATACCCCTCCCTGTCTTTCATCTTTTCCTTTCTGTGCTATTGAGATCAAGCTCAGAGATGCTGTGCCACTGAGCTGCATTCCTAGGCCTCTTTTTAAATGTTGAGACAGGGTCTAAGTTGCCCAGGTCCGACCCAAACTTGAAATCTTGCTTTAGCCATTCCAGTGCTGGGATTACAGGCATGAGCCACCCTGCCCTGCTCCCTCCTTTATCTTCTCTCACCTGTGCGATGGCAGCGGTCTCCTCTCTGTCCTCCCTGCTTCCCCACCCACCGTCCACTCTGGACATTGCTGCATAGAGGCCTGTTAACACCCACCAACAGGCTCGTGCTCCATGACTCAGCTGTAGCTGCTTGCTGCACCACACTCCATGAAAAAGCCGGCACTCTCTGCCACGGCCCACAAGGCCCTTCATGAACTTGGCCCTGCCACCGCTTCTGTGCCTTTTCCCGTCCTTCATCCTGGCCTCTTCCCCCACCCCCTTACCCCAGGGCCTTTGCACTAGCTGTTCCTTCTGCCTGGAAGGTTCTTCCTCCAGACACCTCTGTGGTTCCATTTCTCCCTTTTCAGTGATTCTTTCCCTGCTCTGGTCCACTTTTCTCCAGAGCAACCCCACCTCCATGGTCTGATGCCCTGGAGCAGTAGTGGTGAATCTGTGACACACAAGCCAACTCACCCCAACCACGGAGCATTCGAGTTTAATTGCAGTGTTGGCACTTTGTGATAAGTGGGTTTCAAGTGACAGTTTGGACACTGGATCTCTGAGAGGTTCATCACTGCCCTAGGTGGCAGGGCCTCCATAGCACTGCTGTTGAGCACTGGCCATGTCTCCTCCAGGCCAGCTCTTCACTGTCATTTCTGCTCATATACTGTCTCCGTGGCGAGCCCTCCCATGCCCTCCTCTCAATCAGGTCTTATTCAGTCTCTATAATGGTTATCACAGGCTGAAGTGATGTGGTTTATTGATTTTCTAGTTCACCTTTAACTCAAGCACGATGTGACTACCACAAGGGCAGGGATGGCGGCTGCTGCTTCACTGTGGTGCCCTCAACTCATCAGCAGGCTTGGCACAGGGTGCCTGGGTTCGTCAGAGCAGGTACAGCTCTCCCAGACATAAGACCTTGTTCTGCTCTGAGGTGGTTTTCCTGACAGCAAAGATCTGAGCTGCCGATGGCAAGGGCCAGGTACCCAGGGGAATGAGGGCCGATGGGGGATCTGGGCCCAAGTTGGTCATGAAGTTCAGGGGACCCCTAGGAGCTGGGAGTGGGTTCCAGGCACTTCAGGGTGGCACTGGTCCTCCTCGGGCAGTGGGCTGAGCAGAGCCCAGGTTTGAAGCCTCTCTCCTTTCATCGTCTCTCCCTTGACATTGTCCACCTGGTCTTTTTGCACTGGCTGTCGGATCTCCAGGAGCTCAGGCTTGACATCCGGTGCGGGAGAGGCAGGGCCCTGGGCTAGGATCACGGCCATGTCAGACCCTCCGCAGATGATGGTAAAAGTTCGGGATTCCTCAGGTCTGGGCAGCTGGGCCATCCCAGGCATGGATGGTGCAGATGGGGAACACAGAGAGTGAGGGGAGACAGAGGGACAGACAGAAATGATGGCAATCAGGAAGGCCAGGGAGGGAAGGAGGTTCCAGGAAACAGGACAATGTAGGTGGAAATACAGGAAGACAGAAAAGCAGATATGAAGCCAGAGACATTCATGGGAGAGGTCAGCAGTAGTATAGGGAAATGCAGAGAATGGGGGACACATGGGGGACAGATATAGATACAGATGATACAAATAAAGAGAGACATGGAGAGATACAGGGACAGGTGGGAGGCAGAGAGATGGGGGCAGAAAGACAATGTGGAAGAGAAGAGAGGAGATGAGAAAATCAGGATGATCAGAAGAGGCAGTGGAGAGCCCAGGCCTGAGCTAGAGCTCTCTCCCAGCCCCACTGTCCTTTAGGGTCCCAGAACACAGTCGCAGAGTCCCCAGAAGTAGCTACACTGCAACCCCAGCTGACTTGACTTCCCTGAGAATATGAATCCAATGCTGCTAATCCACGGAGCTGTCAGTGAAGCCTCGCCATTACTTGAAAACATTGTTGAGGCCACACAAACCCTACCTGTGAGTCACAGTTAATCTACTGGCTGCCAATTTGAGACACTTCAGTACAGAGGTATCATGGGGACACCTTTCTGAACCCCCACCCATGAGTCCAGCATCCATAGCTTGGACTCCACCCTGGGATTGTCAGTGTGGAAAAGCTTGCTTAATCCTTTATTTTCACCACCTCCCATCCCCACACACAAGGGCAGTAAAAATGTAAGCCCACAGAGCTTTAGATAGACCCTGGGAGATAGCAGCAGAGGGACTGCAAACTCAGGCTCGATAGGGTCAGGCAGGAGGCTCCTGAGTTTGATGTCTGGCTCTGCAGTGTACTGGCTGCTTAACTTTGGGCAAGTTACTGGGATGGTCTGAGCCTGTTTTTCATCTGGGAAATGAGGACAACAGCACTATCAAGATTAAGTGCATTTTCAATATTATTAACTATGTGCCTGGCACGAAGAACTCCCTAAATATTATTAAGCATAAATGAAGCAGCCCTGACTCAGTTCTGGCCAACAGGTACTTGGCATTGCCACAGTGACTTATTTCTTTCCTTTCTAGCACCTGGGATGGAACCCAGCGCCTGGTGCATGTAGAAACAAGAGCTCTACCACTAAGCCATACCCCAGCCCCAGATCCATTTTCTCCCCAGAAATACTAGCAATTTGGAAACCTGGTGAAATGTTGGAATCTGTAGAGGTTGAGGCTGTTCAAAGAAAATGCTGTGTAGACTGGGCCAGTCCCAAGCCCCAGGTCACACTTACCATGTGCAGCAGGCCTCGGCGCACCCACAGGTTCTCCCTGCACAGCTGCTGGGCCAGTTGCTCCAGAACCTGCAGCTGCACCTGGTGCCTCTCCTGTCGCTTCTGCAGCCTCTGCACACGCTGCTGCAGGGCTCCAAGCACCGCACCCAGCCCAGTCCGAGGGTGCTGGGCAGTGACTCTGGTCTGTGGCCCTGCTACAGTGGGTGGAAGGGACGAGGGGGTCAGGCACACAGTGGCCGTGGTGGCAGGGTCCCAGGAGGTGGGCCCCACGACCACCAGGTGCACTGGGCCAGAGGCTGTGGCTGCGGAGGCGGTGGTTTCCCTGGGAGCGGGCACAGCCTCCTGAGCTCGAGGAAGAGGCGATAAGACTGGCTTCTCAATGCTTCGGGGCCTCCGCGAGCTCTACAAGACAAGACATCTGGTAGGAAACATCAGTGTTGAACTCCAAAGGGGCACTAACCGCTTGCAGGAACTAACCACTAAGGGTCAATCTCTAGAAGGGTTTCCCTCTAGCAAGGCCAGAGCTCAGTTAGAACTTCCCTCAGGAAGGAACTGCTGAGGGGCAGACTCAAAGGAAGACTTCCCAGCTTAGGGGGTGGTGTTGCACACCTGTAATCTCAGCACTCTGAGAGGATGAAGCAGGAAAATTGCAAATTCGAGAGAGTCTGGCCTAGACATTTCAATGACAGTGTGAGGCTGTATCCAATCAATCAGAAAGGCTGGGACCATGGCTCAGGTGCAAAGACCCCGGGTTCAGTCCCCAGTACCAAGGGAAAAAAAAAAACCGCATGGGGAGGAGAGCTGGGGGCCAGAATCCATAAGTCATCATTTGTCAAGTGGGAAAGGCTGAAGGCTGCACCTCTCGCGCTCACCTGAGCCGGCATCGCTGGGGAGAAGATGGAGGGCACCGCATCGGGCCGCAGGTAGCGCACGCCCCATCGCCACTGGAAGCAGGAGGGAGTGAAGTGCTCGCTGCATAAGTGCTGGTGGCAGCTTGGAACCCAGTGCTCACAGCCCATGTGCCGGAGCCAGGCTTGCAGCCGTGAGCCGTCCTTCAGGGGGAACCTGCAAGGTGGCAAAGGTGGCAGAGCTGCCGGGTCAGTGCTTCAAGTTCCCACCTGATGTTTCTGAGGCTGTGGGGCTTCAGCCTGTGCTTCCTCTTGGCAGGAACTGGCCCTGTCCCCTCCTCCCCAGCTTTCTCCTCCTCACAAATCCCATTCTTGGACTCCAGCCATCCCTCTTCCAACTCTGCTGCTCCAATCTCCGCCCTACTAGGCTACCACTGCCTCCTTCCGGGTCCTGTGCCCACCCACTCCCACCCCTCTGTTTGCACAAGATCAGACATCTTGAATGTGAGACAACCTGTGGTCAGGTTGAAAAGTGTTTTCCACAGCCTATAACTGAAGGTGAGAGTGACGATTATACATTAAAAAAGATTTCAGAAACATCAACCGAAGGGCAGGATGGAGCCCAAGAATGACGTTTGCAGCAAAGCATTCTGTAAGAAGCCATTTTTGAGGCCTCTGTCTACCACCTGCCTTGCAAGCACAAGGTCGGGAGTTCAATCCCTGGTACCAAAGCTATTTAAGCATGATGGTGCATTCCTGTAATCCCAGCAGTCTGGGAGACTGAGGTAAGAGAATTGCAAGTTCAAGTCCCACTTGGACAACATTAGGAAACGCTATCTCTAAATAAAAAAAATAAATAGTAAAAAGGGCTGGGAATGCAGCCCACTGCAAAGACTTTGGGTTCACTCCCTAGCACCAAAAAAGAGCCATTTTAAGACAACTGGAGGAAATTGAACATAAATTGGGTATTGGTCATAAGAAGTTTAATTGTGCTAGGTGTGATTATTAGTTTCTCCTAACATAATCTTTTGTTAGAAAACATTCTGAAATATTTATGAATAAAAGAACTGATACCTGGTATTTCCTTGAAAATGTGAGCCAGACATGTGGCACATGCCTGTGATTGCAGTGCTTCAGAGACAGAGGCAAGAGGCCTGAGTTCGAGTCCAGACTCAATAAATTAGCCACTTAACAAGACCCAGTCTCTGAATAAAACATAAAAAGGGGTGGTGATGTAGTTTAGTGGGAAGGCTCTAGGTTCAAATCCCAGTACTGAAAAAAAGAAAGAAATTAGAAAAAAAAAAAAGACAAAAAACTTGTGCAGATATTTCACCCAAAATGATACACAAATGGCCAAGAGGACGTGAAGAGATGCTCAGTGTCATTAAGTATTAGGAAACTGCAAAACAAAATCACAGTGAAACAATTCCAACAATTAGAATGGATACTATGGAGGGAAAAGAATAGAAAATAAAAAGCATTTGGAAGGGTGTGGAGAAACTGGAACCCTGGGCACTATTAGAACACAAAATGGGCCGGAGATTTAACTCAGGTTCCAGTGACTGCCAGGCAAGCGCAAGGTCCCAAGTTGGATCACTGGTACCACATACCACAGTGCCAGGCGTGGTGACTCATACCTGTAACCCCAGCACTCAGGAGGCGGAGGCAGGAGGACTGCTGTGAGTTCAAGGCCAGCCTGGCTTACACAGTGAGTTCAGCCAGAACTATAAAGCAAGACTCTGTCTCAAAAATTAAAGAAAAAGAAAAAAGAACGTAAAATGATGCAGCTGTTATGGAAAACAATATTGCTGTTCCTTTAAAAATTACACAGTATTACTCCATGATCCAGCAATTCCACTTCTGTGTATATATCTGGAAAAAGTGAAAGTAGAGCCTTACACACTCATGTTCCTAGGAGCTTAATTCCTAACAGCCAAAAGGAAGAGATGTCAACTGACATCTACATATGGTTTATATACACAATGGAATATTTAAATATTTGGTCCATAAAAGGAAAGGAATTCTGCTGGGCATGGTGCACATCCCTAATCCCAGCACTCCGGGACGTTGGGGCAGGAGGATCACAAGTTTAAATTCACCTGGTCAACATAGGGATTTAAACCCGGCCTGAAAATTAAAAATCGAAAGACCTGGAGATGCCTCTGAGTGTGAAGGCCCTGGATTTGACTCCCGTATTAAAAAAAAAAAGAAAAGAAAAGAAAAAGAAAAAAGAAACTGGGAGATGTGGAATAACATCGCCTCAGAGGACAGGCAGCCTGATGAAAAGAAGACTGCTAAATTGAAGGAAAATGTGCAAAGGACACTGCTGCTCCATCGTGAGCTCTGGGAAGACCTGATGCAGGGAAAGCCTGATGGGGGAGGGCCATCAAGGCTGACAAGACAGGGCTGGGAGTTTAGCTCAGTGGTTCTGGTGTCTGCCTGGCAAGTGCAAGGTCCCAAGTTCGATCTCAGTAACCACACGACACAGTGCCGGGCGTGGTGGCTCACGCCTGTAATCCCAGCTCTCAGGAGGCAGAGGTAGGAGGACCGCTGTGATTTCGAGGCTGGCTTGGGATACATAGTGAGACTGGAGCCAGCATGAACTACAAAAGCGAGAGCCTGTCTCAAAAAAAAAAAAGAAAAGTTGACAAGATAAGGAAGAAGAAGACTAGGAAGATGATGAAAAAGACAAGGTAGATCTAATTATGAAAGAGTTCATCCCAGTAGTTTTTTTTCTTATCTATATAGTATTTAACCTCACCACCATCATTGTATACAAGTCACTCCTTTAAAGAAAAAAAAAAAGAAATGTAAGGTTGTGTAGTATTTGTTTTAAACTACACAGGGTTTCTGTTTTGTTTTGTTTTTGTATACTTACTACATTACCAAATGTGCCTTGAGAGAGCCCTGTCCTTAAGATCCTCTCAGCAGTCACTAACTCTGCCTAGTGTAGTACAGAGGTTGTAGACTGACGTGGAGATTGAAATAGTTCTCGGTGCACAGTACAATTTAGCTGTATGTGGGGGTGGTAGTTTTTTTCACTTTCACTTGTCTCTACAATATTATTGACCCATTAACTCTGTAATTGCCAAAAAAATGGCAACTGTGCTGATGACATTCTGAATACTTCTAAGTAAACGCAATTTCTTTTTCTTTTTGTACTGGGGATTGAATTCGGGCCCTTGTGCTTCCAAGTATTACTTGAACTAAATCCCCAGCCCAAAAATGCAATTTGTTTTTGGAGACAGGGTCTAGCTTTTGTAGTTCAGGTTGGCTCAATCTCACTATGTAGCCCAGGCTAGCCTTGAACTCACGGCACTCCTCCTGCCTCTGCCTCCAAGTACTGGGGTTACAGGTGTGAGCCACCAAGCCCAGCTATTTTTTTATTTAATCTTTTTTTTTCTTTGTACTGGAGATCAAACTCAAGACCTTGCACTTGCCAGGCAGATACACTTTTTCCTGGTTTTTTTTTTTTTTTTGGTACCAGGAATTTAACTGAAGGCCTCGCACTTGCCAAGCATGTGTTGTGCTGCTGGGGTACATCCCCAATCCTACGTTTTACTTAAGAAGTGATTTAAAAAAAAAAAATAAATGAACCAGCTAGAAGAATAGGAGTGTGTCTAGTGCACTTGCTCAGCAATGCCAGGCCACAGGTTCCATCCTAAGTGACACACACAGCTGGGTGTGGTACCACATGCCTGTAATTCCAGTACTCCGGGAGGCTGAGGCAGTGGGATCACAATTTTAAACCCAGCTCGGGCAATTTAGGGAGACTTTGTCTCAAAATAAAAATTGAAAAGGGCTGGGGATGTAGCTCAGTGACAGGGCCTTGGGTTCATTCTCCAGTGCTGGAAATAAATAAATATGTTTCACTGCTCCTGTTTCCTGGTACCACTTATCCCCACTTGTCTGTTCTTGGCCCCTTACTAACACATTCTCCGTGTAGTCCTGGGCTTAAGGCTACCAGTCGAGTCCACATTCTGCAGCCTCATTTGTGGCAAGTGGCCACATGACTATGTTCTACCTAATTTTTCATGTAGCCTGCTAGAAACTGAGACATTAAATGTTTATCTTAGATGCTGAATTAAGTTTGTTTTGTGGCATTAGATACAGTCAGTCATACACATGGACCTTTATAATGATTTCCATATCTATGACATCATTTATTTAATAGTTTCTGTAAAATTGGCCAACCTTTAAGGTATTAAAAATACCTACAAGAAAAACTTTATACAATTAGAAATTTAAAAAAAAACTATCAATAACATAAATGAAATTACTCATAAAAACATCAGAACCCAGGTTCAGGGATTTAACTCAGTGGCACCACGCCTGCCTCACAAGCACAAGGTTTTGAGTTGATCCCTGATTGTGGGGGGGGGGGGAGCCTAGTGTGATGGCACATACTTTTAGTGCAAGCACTCTGGGAGGCTGAAGCAAGAGGCTTGCAAGTTCAAGTTCAGCCTGGGAAACTCAGCAATTTAGTAAGATGCTGCCTCAAAATAAAAAACAGATCCAGGATAACGGCATACACCTATAATCCCAGTGCTTGGAAGACTGAAGCAGGAAGATCCTGTGAGTTTGATGCCAGCCTGAACTACATAATGAGATATAGTTTAGTGCAAAGGCCCCCAAATTCAACTCCCAGTACTGCAAAAATAATAAATAAAAGTAAACTCTTTAAAAATAAAAAGTGCTGGGGGGCCAGGGATTTAGCTCAGTGGTTCCAAGGCCTATCTTGCAAGCGCAAGGTCCCTAGTTGGATCCTTGGCAACCACATACCACAGTGCCAGGCGTGGTGACGCGTGACTCTAAGCCCAGCTCTTGGGAGGCAGAGGCAGGAGGATGCTGTGAATTCAAGGCTGGCCTGGGCTGCACAGTGACCTCAGGGCCAGTCTGAACTACAAAGTGAGACTCTGTCTCAAAAAAATAAAACAAAGCAAGCAAAAAAATGCTGGGCTGGGAATATAGCTCAGTGGTACTACACCTGCCCAGCAAGTTCAAGGTCCTAAACTTGATTCCTGATACTGAAAAAAACATTTTTTTAATGCTGGAGGCATAGCTTAATATGAAGACTTTGGTTTGATCCCAAGGGGAGGAGTAGAGGAAGAGGCACACAAAGAAAGAAAACCATGGGAAGGATACACAGAAGCAGTACAAGGCACAGGAGGAGATGGGATAAGACTTCTCAGAGGAACGGCAGGCAGAGGGCAGGCGGCTGGTGACAGAGAGAAGGGCTGACTCAGAGAAGAGCTCTGGCACACAAAGGGCAGCAGCCCAGGCACGCAGCCAAGGAGTCTGGATGTCGCAGTCCCTCCAGCCTCTACGCCTGGGATCCAAATGTTCTTACCACTCCATTCTCCTGGACACGAGCAGCAGCAGTCTCCGAGTCCCTCCCTAGAAGAACTGGCCAATTCCCTACTCAGCCTTCTTCCTGTTCCTCACTAACAAAACCAGCTCTGAGGCCACACTGTATCCTGCTAAATGACCGTATTTCCCAGGCTCCTCTGTGACTAAGTGGGACATGTTACTAAGTTCTGGCCAATGAATGCTTCCAAGTCATGCAGGAACATCTATGACGGTGCCTTAAATGGGAAAGTATCCTCAAACCGACTCACAGCAGCTCAAACAGCAAAACAGGAAAGTGACTCAGAAGAAATCTCTCCCTAAATTGTGTTCTTTTGTTCCTCTGGATGGCAGCCTTTATAATGTGCAGAATCCCTAAGAATCTACCTGAAGTGGACAATATGGTTTTTTGTTTTGGGATTTTTGGGTGGTTTTTTTTGAGACAGGGTCTCACTTTTGTAGTCCAGGCTGGCTTTGAGCTCAGCCTTGAACTCACGGCAATCCTCCTGCCTCTGCCTCCCAAGTACTGGGATGACAGGTATGAGTCATCACGCTCAGCACTGTGGTATGTGGTTCTGATTAGTGATAGGTGTGAATCTCCATGCCTGGCATTGTTGTATGTGATTACTGGGATCGAACTCGGGCCCTTGCACTTACAAGGCAGGCACCGGAACCACTGACCTAAATCCTTGGCCCGACAGTATGTTTTTTTGTTTGTTTGTTTTTTGAGACAAGGTCTCCGTTTGTAGTTCAGGCTGGCCCTGAGCTCAGCCTCAAACTCACATCCCAGCAATCCTCCTGCCTCTGCCTCCCGAGTGCTGGGATTACAGGTGTGAGCCACCACACACTGTGATATGTGGTACTGGTTGCTGCTGGGCATGAGTCTCCACACCCAGTATTGTATATGGTTACCAGGATCGAACCCGGGCCCTTGCACTTGCAAGAAGTACCATAACCAGTGAGCTAAATCCCCAGCCCCAGCAGCATGTATTTTTATGAACTATTTTAGTGTTGCTGATTATCTCAACAGAGCATGGAGTGGCTTTATCAGTAGTTGTTTCTCTTTCTCCCTTACCAACATAACTCCAGATTTTTCAGGGCAATTAAATGCACAGCCAAAAGACCATATCTCCCAGCCTCTTTTGCTGTTAGGGGAGAGCAGCGCAGAAGAAGCTGCGATTGGATGGGGCTTCTGGGAAGGCCTTGTAGAGGATGTAGACTCAGAGGTGTCACCTTTTTGCTCTCCCTCCCTTCCCTTTTCTTCCTTCCAGGAATGTAGGGCACAGTGGCCAAGTCACTGGTAGCCACCCTAGATGGGAGCCACATGTTCAGGATGACAAAGCAGAAAGAGTCAATCCTCATCGTTGATGCCTGCAGAGCTGCCATACCGTGCAGGTCTGCCAGCCTGTCATATGAGAACCAACCCTCTGATCAACTGCGTTCTTCAAAATGTTGACTGCTGGGCCGGGGATATAGCTCAGTGGTTCCGGTGCCTGTCTTGCAAACTCATGGACCCGGGTTCTACCCGGTAACCACATAACAATGCTGCGTGTGGAGACTCACCCCAGCAGCAACCAGTACCACATACCACAGTGCCGGGCGTGGTGGCTCACGCCTGTAATCCCAGCACTCGGGAGGCAGAGGCAGAAGGATTGCTGTGATGTGAGTTGGAGGCTGAGCTCAGGGCCAGCCTGAACCACAAAGCGAGACCCTGTCTCAAAAATCCTTAAAAAAAAAAAAAATATGTTGACTGTCTTCTCACAAAGATCACACATTTCCACTCCATGGATGGAAGGCTTGCCATGTATCTGCTTCGGCCAACAGAATGCAAATGAAATAATGTGGGCCATTTCTAAATATAAAATGCACCAAGAGCTGCTGACTAAGCAGTTCTCTGCACTCCTTTTTGATTCCACCCCCTGCACTACCAACAATATTCCAAATAAGGAATAATTCCTCCAGCCTGAGTCCCCAGGTAGCATACTGTAGAGGTGGGCTACACATGAGCAAAGGATAAACCTTCGCTGCACTCCTGAAGGCCGCGAAGCAGGAAGACTTCAAGTCTGAGGCAGGCCTGGGCAGTTTAGTGAGATTTTGTCTCAAAATAAAAAGGAGGGATGCTGCTTAGCGTGAAAGCTTTGGGTCCAATCGCCAGTACTATAAAACAACAACAACAGGGCAGGGGAGTTAGCTCAGTGGTTCCAGCGCCTGTCTTGCAAGCGCAAGGGCCCGGGTTCGATTCCCCGGTAACCACATAACAATACTGGGTGTGGAGACCCACACCCAGCAGCAACCAGTACCACATACCACAGTGCCGGGCATGGTGGCTCACGCCTGTATTCCCAGCACTCGGGAGGCAGAGGCAGGAGGATTGTGATGTGAGTTGGAGGCTGAGCTCAGGGCCAGCCTGAACCACAAAGCGAGACCCTGTCTCAAAAAACCTAAAAAAAAAAAAACAACAACAACAATAAACCACACATTAACAAGACAACACTTAAGTTATCGTAGTAAGCTCCTGAGATTTGGGAAGTTTCTTCCTGCAGCATGACTTAATCATGCTTACCCATGCTGATTCCTATGGACCTCAAAATTTAAGTCACTAATATTTCAGGATGTTCTGCCCACCAACCAGCTGCAGTACCTAACTGATAGCCAACCCCCTTACTAGAGAGGACCACTGCTTACTCCTGAAAGGGCCTAAAATAGAGCTAATGAATGTTTCCACTGGGTGCCAAACAGGCTCTCAAATTATTTCCTGGCAGCCACTTCCCTCAAAATATTTTACCTTGTTTCCCTCCAGGTACCCAACCCTTGCCTGTCTTGCAAGCCTACGTCTCTTTTAGAAACTGCTTCTCTTCCTAAGTAGCTAAATAAGTAACTTCTGCGAGACTGACAGAGTGGGCCTGACCTGTGTGAGGAAGAGCTGGTAGCCACTGCAGAAGCCAATGAAGACATGAACTGTGTTTTTTTTTGGGCGACTAGGAATTACCCAGGGCCCCACACAGAGCTGGCGAGTGCTCTACCACTGAGCTATATCTGCAGTCCCTGATTTTCATAAAGTCATCTGGCTGCGGTGGATAGTTGTCACTGTTCTCATTATATACTATGTCATTGTTGTTGTTACATGTGGAACACTTGGAACTGTCCTGCATCTGGTGCAGGGCTCTGCAAGTATTTTATTGTTGTAAGGTAGGCCAAAATGAAAAGGGAGACCAGCAAGCGGCTATGTCAGTGTCTTGTCCAGAAATGACAAAATGATGGAAGCCTGGTGCATGTGGTGACTGACAGTCTAAGTAGTTAGTCTAGGGAATATGTCTGTTTTCCTTATTTCTTAAGAGTTTAGTCTAGATTTTCCTATTTATGATTTAACTGTATTGCCAAAGTGTAAGTGAATTTTGTGTGTGTGTGAGATTGTTGCAGGATGATGTGTTTTGTTGTTGGGTGTTTTGGGGTTTTTTTTTTTTGTGGTTTTTTTGTTTTTTGGGTATTTTTGCAGTACTAAGGACTAAATTCAGGCCCTTCTGTTTGCCAGGCAGGCACTGTGCCACTGAGCTATATCCCTAGCCCAGGTTGATGTGTGTTAAGGATAAGGACTGGGCTGGGGATTTAGCTCAGTGGTTCCGGTGCCTGTCTTGCAAGCACAGGGCCCAGGTTCGATCCCCGGGTAGCCATATACAATACTGGGTGGGGAGACTCACACCCAACAGCAACCAGTACCACATACCACAGTGCTGGGTGTGGTGGCTCATGCCTATAATCTCAGCACTCGGGAGGCAGAGGCAGGAGGATTGCTGTGATGTGAGTTTGAAGCTGAGCTCAGGGCCAGCCTGAACTACAAAGGGAGACCCTGTCTCAAAAAACCTAAAAAAAAGGGCCGGGGAGTTAGCTCAGTGGTTCCGGCGCCTGTCTTGCAAGCGCAAGGGCCCAGGTTCGATTCCC
>PVIR01003586.1:0-48694 GCA_004026965.1 Petromus typicus
GCTTGCAAGACAGGCGCCGGAACCACTGAGCTAACTCCCCGGCCCCAGATTAGCATTATTGATGTTAAAATTGAAAGGGAAATTAAACATTACTCTAGTCTGATCTCTCATCCAACAGGCGAGGATACTGAGGCCAAGAGAGATGAAACCACCTACCCAAAGTCACACAGCTGCATAATGGCAGAAGTGAGACTTCACCTCAACTCCAGGTTCCTGACTCAAGTCTCTTCATACTTGTCCTCGTCTCTAGATAAATCTTATTTAATGTATAGGCTTCTCTTTCTTCTAGTCTTTCAAAGCCTCCTGTGAACTGAAATACAAAAGCACCACATCCTTTTTTCTATCCCAGGTATGTGGTAGGTAACGTATTCCTGGAAACCACTAAAGGGAAGGTGTCTACAGACTGTGGAAGGCTGACTTCATTCTCATACCTGCAGAAGCACATCTGGCAGCCCAGGGGTCAACCCTTCCTGGTTTTTAAAGCTTGTTTGGAGGGTGGATATTTCTATTAGGGAATTACCAACTCACAGGCGTGTCTAGTCACTGGTTGGCGAAGGCACAGATGCTCCAGTTTGGCAAACATGGTCCCTACAGGAAACAGATGAGGGCCCCTGGGGAACGGAAAAAAGGGAGAAGGTAGCCGCAGGGCCTGGGCATGAATTTAGAGAGTTGCTGCAGGGTGGTTTCAGCTGACATTTGATTTGGAGGAGAAGGTGAAAGGTCACAGCTTTTAGAACTTTGAGCTAAAAAAATCAAATCATGCTGGCAGAGACAGCAGAGCTCATGACACAGGGGACATGCCCCCAGTCTTCTCCTTTGCACCTTTGGGTTTCTGGATGTAATTTCCGCTGGCACTTTTCATTTTTCCTTTCAAAAGCAGAATAATAAAAGAAGATGGAGAAAGGCTTCTCATGATCTCACCTCGTTAAGGGGTCATTTCTGTTTCTCACAGGACCAATTTTTTTTTGAAAAGCCCCCAAAGCAAATATTCCATCTCTTCCTAGGACTATTAATAGGAAAATGGGTGGCTGGTCATACAATTTCTTCTTCCGACTCTTATTAAGCCATCTACACCAAGGAGAACCTGGCTGACGACAGAAATAAGTAAGGCCTTTAGTTTGCAAATTCAGAAAAATAATCCATGATCAAGCAAAACAGAAATGGCAAAAATGGAGCGGGGCAAGATCTGTTTTTATCATGGGCTTATAACCTCTATAGCAGGTGCCCTTATTTCTGCTTTTTCTATCTTTTCCTCAGAGCTTGACCCCAAGTGCTACAGACAAAAGCCACCTCTTTCCCTTCCCTCTGAAGAAGGCTATCGTGTGGCAGATCTGAAGGAGAAGCAGCTTGAGACCCACAAGGATACAGCCACTGTACAACCCAGCGCAGGAAGCAAGCAACATCCGGGGAACTGGATTTCAGAACAGCTGTTGGGGTGATAAGATTGTAGGCTCTAAGGTAGAATGAAATTAGACAGAGGATGGAGGATAGCTAGAAAAAAGGCCACACCATTTTGGGAATCAAAAATGTCAGAATGAGAACTTCAGCCCATTCCAAAGGATGTGGGCTCTCAGGTCAGGGTGTGATGGATTGCTTCCCTGTTGGGGGCATTGTTGGCTGGGCTCTCTTGCTGAGACTTCTCTTAGCTGGTATGACCAGCTGATCATGAAAGGCTATGATCATATTACCAATACCTCAAAGGTGGAGGCACCTTGAGAGGATAGAAAAAGAGGTGCACACCTATCACCCTAACAGTTGTACTCCTTGATTTGTCTTTGAATTGGTCATTCAGGTGAACGTCCCACTTTTCCTCCTTGACTGGAAAGGAGGGGAATTTTAGGGATGACAGGTTAGGAAGGAGAGGGCAGCCTGGGGGCCGGGCTCCAAGCAGCAGAAACAACAGTAGACAGTAGTCAGCGGACCCCTGCCTCAGCCCTGCTTCCTTCAGATACCATTGCTATGTTGCGAAGCACATTGCTATCACCCTCCCCCCTTGTATCATATTATAAAATACAAACAATGACAGAAAAGATCGTTTGGCTTGCAACTGCCCGCTGTTCAGAGCTGTAAGGCCCGCCGTTTCCTCCCTGCCGAGAGACGGTGGTTGTAGGGCCGCATCTTCATTTCCACAAAGGGGATGGAGAACTCGTGGCCTTTCCAGTGGTACCAGTTGATCCCCTGGGAATGAGACAGATATACATGTCAGCACATGCTTCCCTCTCCTTGGGACACTCTACTTGAAAAGAAGGGAAACAATGGGACCAGGCATCTGAGAGGTGGTTTTAGCCACTTCAGTTAGCAAATAGCCTTAGGCTGAGCTCTGGCTAAAAGAGGAGCAGGACGGCTGTCTAGCCTTCCCATTAAATATGCCTCGGAGCCTGGATTTTTATTGCCATCACTCCTTCTTCCCAGTCGTATGTTTCTGACTTTCAGAAATTGTGCATAACCAGTAAAGGGTGGTGAATTTCAAAATTCCCATAGTGTGGGAGCATTTTTGAGAGACTGATTTTTGCTGACTTCTGATAGGAGATGCAGGTAGTTTCCACCTGAGGTGACCAGCCGTCTGGATTTGCCTAGAACTGAGGAGTTTCCCTGGAGAGAGCTTTTCAGTGTTGACCCTGAGAAAGTTTCCTTTGGTTCAGCTCTTTCCCTACTGTCCAGCCTGGCCTGTGGACTTGCAGTTTGGAGAAAGAGTCCATTTCACAGGCATTTCTGATCTTTCTCTGCCTGGGCCCTTTAGGATGAAGTTGAGGCCTTGAAGCAGCTCTTAGAATTGGTGAGCTCTTGCCACGATGAAATGAAATGATTTCAGCTGACCAGATGACTGGTCATCAAGGGCCACATGAGTGTGTTCTAGCTCTGGACGCTTTCGAGAGGAGGGAAAGGGGCACCTGGACCTTTCTCTGGCTTCTACTCTGTGCCACCCCCATCCCAATGTCTGTTACACTTTTCTCTTTATAATAATAGTATTTTCTGTGGCTCTAAATGCTTCTTTTAAAAATAAAAATGTAGGACTCATTTTCTGGGGCCATGGGTCCTGAGCTCTGCACCACCCCCAGTGTGGCAGATGATCACCTACCTGGCTGTGCCTGGATTCCCCATATTTCCCATTCAGGTTGGTCCGGTGGCAGTTCTTATACCACCAAGCGCCCTTGTATGACATGGCACAGTTAGTCACAGCAACGTCATTGTCTCTGTCCTCCGTGGAGAAAGGGCGTCCCTGGTGATAGCTCAGGGAGTCTCCTGCAAATCCAAACATGCATGAGGGTGTGTATTTTTGTCCCATCTTACTGATGATCTCGTTTGAAATGTTCATTTCTAACTCAAGTGTGGTCCTACTATCCTACTCAGCTGCTGGTGGCTTTGAGAAAGGGAAGTCAAAGGAGCTGAGCTTGGCGTGGAGCCCTGGGATAGTGTTTTGCTAATGGGGCCAGTATAATTAAGCAACACCTACAGTTAAAGGCCAGGGAATTGGGTAATACTAAAAATGGCGGACAGAGAAGGGTGAGGCTATTTCTCCCTGGAAATCTGCTGATCTAGAAAGAACCACCATTGTATGGAGCTGCTCAGAGACACATGCAGCCTAAGTAGGCTGAGATTTTCATCTCCTGAAGATGAGTTATACAAGGGGAAGAAATGAGCAGCTGTGATCATGGAAGATCTTGTCTCTGACACATAAAGTCAGATTCACTCCTATGGTTCTGCCCTCTGTGAGGACTTACAGAGAGGATGGGTTGGGACATAGATAGCAGGGGTCAGGCCCAAGTTAGACAAAGCATAGGTTTGGGCTGGCTAAGAGTGGGGAGGAAGGGAAGGAGCACAGGAAAGTGGCAGGGCATGCTTCTGTAGCAAAAATAAGAATGGCTTCTCTGCAGGCACAATTCTAATCCTGGGGAATGAAGAGCATCTGGTTATTTTTGAAATTTAGTCTGACATCTTGTTTAATTTGTCCATTTCAATAGTTATTTTATGCTCAAAATATGACAAATTGAATCTTTTGTTGGGGCTTTTTGGGCTCATCTGATTGCCATTGGTAATGATCTCTAGAACGAACAATAACAAAGGAAAGCCTGGATTTGGAGTAACAATACTGAACTGAAAAGAGAAATAATTGAGCAGATGCAGTCATTGGAAGGGCAATATCTTGAATGCTTTTCTTAATTCTAAGAGGTATAAAAATGTTGCTAAATTTAAACACTAGCACTTAGCCTTACAACTGGAGTTAATAAAAAGGCCAATAACTCCATGTACCAAACAGTAGCATATTTGGCACAAGAGACTTTATGAAAAGTGCTCTAGTAGAACACGTTGAACAGACCAACAAAGCCTAAGAATCAGACTAGATGTTGTGTGCTGACAGAACTAAATGCCACAGAGCTTATAGAGATGGCCGCTCAGATTGGTAGTGATGACATAATATTTGCACAGAAAATCTGACCATGAGAAGCACGGTGAGGGGCAATTCAGTGATGTCCTTTGCTCCTCCAGGGGGTGTCATCATGACTGCTGATGGTGGGGGTGGGAAGGGAACATCCCAGAGAATGGGAGAGTTGGGATTATTTTCCCCAGTTCAAAGATCATTTCTTGGATGCTCTTGCAGGGACATTTTCCCCCAGGAGAGTGACAGATCAGCTCTCTCAGGATGAGAGAACACACTCATTAATCTAGATAAGAAATTCTTTGTTTTCATTCATAGTCCTTTCTTTTTTAAATTGTAAGACACTTCCATGGTATTTACTGAATTTTTTCTGGGAAGTGAGACAGACATCATGATAATAGTATTCCAGATGAAGAGACTACATTCTGAGACAGTGACTTTGGGTGGCCCCACGTGGCTAGTTGGAGTTCCTGAGCTCTGGGGACTGCTGCTTCCCACTGCAGGGGTTGCCTGACACTCAGGGCCCTTGGTCTGCTGCGTGCCCTTGCCCTCGCCCTCGGGGTGTGCTCAGGCCCACGTACCCGCAGTGCCATTGTAGTTTCCTATGCGGAGCTTGTACAGGCTTCTGCTGTCTTCCACAGAGAACTTGTCGTAGTGGGCATAGGCGGCCTCCTGCCCGTCCCGCATGTCCACACGCAGCTCATAGCGGCCCTGTGCCGTGATCCTGTGGATGTTGTCCAGCCCTGTGGGGAAGAGCAGACACTGTGCTGAGCCTGGGCCCAGCAGCTTACGAGTTGGCAGGTGCTGCAGGAAGTGGATTGCTTTTGCCCCTCCCCTTCTTAGGTTACTGTCGGACCAGCCCTGACAGGCTCTGCACTTTTGTCGCAAAGAGGCTTTCACATCTGCTGGTGAGCACCGCATCTAGTCCTGACCTGGTACCTGACAAGCCTGAGCCTGAGGACCCCTGGCCCTGACCCCTGTTACATTCTATGCCAGATATGCTGTGGACAGAAAATGACAAGCGGCATAGTGAGTGTGTCTGGTATGAGGAAGAAGAAAGCAAGGCATCCAGTCACTATAGGAGTTCAGAGAACCTCACCTGCTTAGACATCCTAATGTTTCCTGGGAGTTTGTGAAGGAGGTTCAGTGCCTTTCATTACCCTGCCCCTCCCGTCCTCTTGCAAGCCTCCTGGAGCTCTCAGAGCAGGTCAGAGATCCTGGGTAGTCCTGGGTGTATGGTGTTGAAACTTATGATTTTCTAACTACACGGTGGTGTGAAATCCATTCACTCGTAGTAGAAACTGCAGTTGAGCTTTGGCTTTTAGTGATTTACTGTATGACTTTCTCTCCTGATGCTGAGCAGTGGGGTATGCTGCTAAGCTGGGAGGCTCGGTCACTTTGGTGTAGTAAATAGATTTTCAACTTGAAAAGATTTTCAACTCAGGATGGGTTTATCAGGTTGTGTGCCTCCTGATGCTGGTTCCTTTTGCTCTAATCTCCTGCCGCATCTCACCCTGGTGCCTCTTCTCTAGTCTTCAGTCAGTGATCCTGCACTCAAATGCCCTCTCCTTGCCCTCTAAGCATCCCAGGCTTAGGGCTAATCGAGTCCTTTAAGGTGGAAACCCTTGTAAGTCTAGTTTGAGTACAGCTCAGGTCCTGCTTGGAGATAGTTTCCTAGATGTTCTTGCCCCTTTGCTCTGGGAATCTCTGATTTTTGACCTACCTGCCCAAACTTTGTACCACTCACCTTGCATAGAGATCTCTGAATCTTGCTGATTTCTATCTTCCTGCTGAACTGGAATTGTATTGTTTTGCTCTGAAAGTTGATGCTTGCTTATTCTAGTGTGTCATGATTTAGAATGAACATTGCACCAGTGGAGAATTGAGACTCACCTAACCCTTTCCTTCCTCCATGCCTTGGGTAGACTTTGTTCTATGACTGCTCTTCAGGTTCAAAAGTCTGACCTCATTGTACACCAGTGCAGACTGACTTTCAGGAGCAGTTCATGCGCCAGAAGCTCCACTGGCAGTAAAGTCTCTATCCAAGGCCCATTTTTCATAGTTTCTCTGGCTCTGTCCTGCTTCTAACTCTCCATCTTGTAAAAGTTCCCAGCATTGGCAACTCACTTGAACAAGAACTCTCCCCATGAAAGGACTGCGAATCCTTGTCTCAGGTTTTCTCTGTGAAGAATTTAGAACTTAAGCCCTGGGTGAGAGTATTATCTCCAACCTGTGTACTGCTGTCAAACTCCACATTGCCAGGTCTCACCTCCATTCATGAGCCTCACTGGCCCTCTGTCACAACATCAAGACCTCTCCCTCAGATCTTCCACAGTGAGCCTTCATTCGAAACACCTGATCTCATTTTCCCCATGACTGGCACTTTCCCCATGGTGGGACGGGCTTCCTACTGGCCCCTGTTTGTATGGGTGAAAGAGTTTCTGCCTTCCCTCTTCTATGCTGCTCATTCTGACTCTGTTCCGTTTTTCCTCCTAATCTCCGGAATCTTTTTCATGGTAGCTCACAGGTTAGCGCAGTGTGTGCCAGGGTGGGAGGGAGCCTCTGACAATATGAAAAATATGCAAAACTAAGCCACTAAATGACCATGAAAACATAAGGAGAAAGATATTTTCAAACCCAAACCTCAACTTGCTGTCTCAGTTCAGTTCAAGTACATTTGGTTTGTTTAACACATAAGACTTTCTGATCTCCATTTGTAATACTACTATCAGCAGTAACAAGAATAGGCTGTATTTAGTTGTCATTCAGTGGAATTAATATTTTTCCTTCTAATTATATTTTTTTCAGGTCTCCTTTTCATGGTGTGCAATAACTAGCATTTCATTTTTGGAAATGCTATGAAATTTCCTTAAAGAAAGATTTAATTAGATAAAGTGGTACATAGAAAAATTAAATGCTCGGTAATTTATATATTTCACAAATATGACAAAAACTGTGAAATGTATGTATAGTGGTTTAGGTTTAGGACAGAAGTTCTCATCTGCTGTGGATGCATTCATTCACATGCATTTCACTTGTCTTCCACATTGTTTGAAAGTGCTTTAAAGGTAAATATATTTTCTTATTTGTTTGATTCTCTCTCAATGTGCTTATATGGCTTTTACCTTTTATTTTTATTGCCTACTGGCAAACACAGATCTGGGTTATAATAGGTACTCAATAAATTCTTATCATTACTTGATTGATATCTACTCTTTAAATATCAACCATCCTCCAGGCATTATAACAGAAAATGATGTTAAAAGAGAAATATGATGTGGTCCCAGCCCTGAAAGAAGCTTATATAATCAAGAGAGACAGAAAGTAACCTGGGCACAACGATCCGAACCACAAAAGACAGTGTGGGAATCCTGCCATGGGCCACAGGTGACAGTAGAAGTTAGGACAGAGTCTCTGAAGGTAGAAGACTTTGAAGTAGTCTTTGGATACCAGGGTGTGGAGTCATGGGGAGTGGCTGAGAAAGTGCCCCTATAGGGACTCAGTGGTTCTGCGAGCTTGGAACTTGGGGAGGATAGGAGGAGAGGCAAGTGAGGTGCTAAGGCTCTGGACGGAGAGGAGAAAGGAATTAGCTTGGCCAATGTGTGTGGCTTTCATGGTGGTGATGAGGAATCGTGGAAAGGCTTTACAGGGATGGTTTACCCTGGTTTAAACCTGGAGTGTGAGGAAGATCACTTTCGAGGCTGTGTGGACCTTGGGATGGTCTGGGAGGCTGAGAAACCAGGAAAGAGGTTGTTGGCTTCGCATGAAGAAGAAGACAGTGAGGCCTGGACAAGACGATGGCAGGGAAGGTAGAAAGGAGACCTCAATACTGAATGTGACTATTTGTCTTTTTTGCTGTCCCCTCCATCAACTGCCTTGGGAATCTAATCAAGCAGGAGAGGCCCATGGTCTCGAGGCTGCTTTCTGGATCGGTGTCACTGCCACCTGGCTGGCTTCTCACTCTGGCTCAGGTTTTCATCTAACCCTGATTTTTGTGTCAGATCTCCAGGGAATCGCTATTGACCTCTAACTATATTTTGCTTTTCCCCTTTCCTTCCCACACCAGGTAATATTTCCTCAGGACCTCAGCTGTGGTCCTGGCCTCCTTTCTCTCTTGACCTGTGGAGTGGCTGGTCATTGACTTTGGAGAGAGAGCCAGGCTGTGTATGACTCCTGGTTCCTACTTCCCCTGCCGGGCAGCCCGCTGCCTTTAAGGCTGTTTCATGTTGAGACCCATCAGCATAAGAGACTATTAATGAGGATGGGAAGAGACAGAGCAAAGAGGAAAACACCACCCTAAGATCAAAACAGATCAATAGTGGAGCCAAATAGAGCAAGAGGCACTGAAAGCAATTCACAAGCTGTCAACTTCTCAGTGGACAGAGGGTTTCTGATCATCCCATACAAATGCAGAAAGGAAAGAGATGAACAGACAAACACAGAAAGGAAAGAGATGAACAAAAATCCAACTCAGCACACCAAAGGAAAGCACAAAGCAGGTGTTACCTAGCCAAAACTCATCTTCTAGGTTCCCGAAGCCAACCCGGTAATCAGCCCATTTCCGGAAGAAATCAGTCTGGCCATTCTGACGCCTCTGGAATACCTGTGAAGAGAAGGGAGGAGGATGAGGAGAGGTGGAAGAAAATAAACTGCAGTGCATAGAATTGATATAACTGGGTTCTATGTAAGCAAGGGCAAAGACTCACAGGTAAGGGCCATTTCAGAACAGAACTTTGTATATGCAGAGCTGCATGTATGGGGAATGTTTAGAGACCTTCTGTAGAGACACAGAGGCCCTGGGTGAATAGGGGTATGATATTCATTCCTACGTATACCTTCATAATGTAGAAAGGATTAAGCTTCCAAATATCAGGCTCCCAAATAGTCAGAGGAAATAGATTTGACTCTCAAATTAATTTTTTGCACCACAGAGTAGTAGAAAGCATTTCCACCAAAAGAATAAAACCAACTCCAAATCCTGTAGTCACTGTCATCATCTTATTGTACACAAAGCAAACTCATATCATTCACATTCTGAGCTGTTTAAGTGCTAATTTCCTTTAACCTCCAATACATCAGCCTCGGCTTCAATTTCCAATTATGCTTTAAGAAGGAGGCACAAATATGTGCCTCCTTATGTCAGAAACATAAAAGAAAATGTTTCCCCAGAATGGCTGTTATGAGCACAGCCACCATTTCACTCTATTCAAGAACTTCTCATTTTGTAACAAGGGAGATCCAATGCTGTGCATTTTGGCAATGTTGGAGGAAGATGTGCAGGAAGGTTGGGGGCTGGGCTGCACCCACACTGATCCTATCAGGAGCCAAGCTGCACTGGGAAACTCCCTGGCATTGACAGGAGGGGCTGCCTGGAAGTGGTGCCTTCTTTTCCTGAATACCAGTACTCCCTGAAAGTTTTGACATGTCTAAGGAAGAACCAGGGGCTTAGTGAAGGAGGAGGAAAGGGACAGCTCTTGTAACTAGTGGTAGTCATCCAAGTGCTCAGCTGCTGCCCTCTATGCCACCCTCCAAGAGAAAGAACCAACCAACTGTGCTGTCACACGGAAGCTCTTCTTGTGGCAAGGGACCTCCTCCTCCACTGCTTTATTATAGCTGCTGTTATCAGCAGGAAAGATCAGAGTAGCTTCCACGAGCCACTGCTGCTTCTCCCCAACACCCTCTTCACAGAAGGAGCAGGGGGAAGGGCAGTCGTGCTGGACATCTGACTTTGGGCCCGGCCATCATGGCCTTCACATGCTAGCTCTTGTCTCTGCTTCACCCCATCTATGGCTGAGATGCTGCCTGAGGCTTTGAGGCAATGAAGAGTCTCAAGCTAGACATAGAGGGGGTGGATGAAAAGCTATCCAGAAGGAGGTGGATTGTGGTGACAGGTGCTGAGCTCTCAGAACAGAACCCCGAGGATGTCTGCATGTGCGGAGAACAGCTGTAGGTACTTACAATCCAACCGCCCCCATCCGTGGTCATGTCGCAGTACACTTGCAACTTCTGGCTGAGCTCCCCATTGAGAAAGATGGTATAAACCCCACTCAGGTTGTCTCCATTCATTAAATGCTGGGCGCAGTCTTGAGGATGTGAGAATACCCGGCCCTCTGCATGAGAAAAGGGGTGATTTTTAGACAACATCCTTTCCTCCACTGTGCATCAGAGCTGCCCGGGTCAGAGAAAGATGTAAGGGCCTCATAGTTAGTACTTCAGCAAGAACTGTAAGAAATTCTCAATGGCTTCCAACAGTGCACAGGGATATGAGAACTCTGCATTAGTTTGTGATTCTCCTCTTCAACTGATGCTGCATTTATGAGACAATAGTTTCATGAGACCAGGAGACCAAAGAGTTGAATTCAGTTTGATTTCTCTACTTACCTATTTGCTTGATTTTAGGCAAATGGCTTAACTTCCCTGAGTATCAGCTTTCTCATCAGTAAAATGGAGGTGACAAAGATCTCCCCCTCATAGGTGAAGATGCTGTATAGTCAATGACTAGACGCATACTTAGGAGATGGTGACAGATGCCTGGGCCAACAAATCATTGTGGAGTCTACCTCCCCAAAGGGTGAAAGGCCTCTAAGCAAAGCCTTCCATCATCTTCAGAGCAGCCATTAAGCCATGCCCAAAGCACAGTGTTAGTAAAAAGATGGATATCTATTCCTTGTGCGAAACAATCTCCTGATTGTACTAAACAATCAAATGGTCATGTTTTACAGTTCAGTCTAAGTTGAGGAAAAGGCTGGGGGAAGTAAATTGCAGCTCGTCTTTCAGAGAGAACAGCCCAATTTGTAGAACAATATCTAATTAGTTGAAAGAGATGCTTAAATCATGCATCTTGAGGAGCTTAGCTGTGGGACATGTATTAGTGCTCGCAGGCCAGCTGAGGAGCAGACAGCCAATCAGAAGAGGTTTTCTGGATTGCAGGTGTGGAAAGAGCAAGTGGGAAGCAGAGCACGATGTGTGAGGAGCACTTAACAGGAAGAGGGGCCATGGAGAAATCTCACATGATAGTTACCACTGTGTCTCTGAGTGGCAGAACTAGTATACTACAAATGTGACCTATGACCACTGCCAGCTATTGGGTCAGAGTATGTGGTAATATACTTGAGAAGTAAGGTAACCTCATGGGAAGCCTGGTCACCTAAGCGCAGGTCACAGGTCATCAGTGAAGCATCCTGTGTTAGGAAAAGGTTTGTAGACTTCATGCAAACCTCTCTGGAGTGGCTGCTTAACTCCCAGAACATGGATTGGCTCTGGGCTTGTGGCGCTAACACTGTTAAAGAGAGTATCCATTTCAGGTGGTTTGGGACAAAGGCACTGCCCACTTCAGGGAATAATAACAGGTTTCTATAATACTTGGGTTTTACAAAGTGTGTTTTTATTTCTACCTAATTCTTGTGAGAAACTTGAGAGGAAAGCGGATTGGTAGAGATCAGAGATTTGAGAAGGAGATTGCTCAAAATAATCCCATGATTTACTCAGGTCTCTTGGTCTAAAGTTTGCAGACCCTCAGTCATATGCTCTGTGTACTCAACAAAAAACAGGAAACATGACATCCCTACACTTTTGGCTCTTGTATCTACCCAGGTAGTAAAGGGCTAACTGATGTGTGCATATAAAATCTTGAAAGGGACCTCAAAATGTTCTATGTTCAAGTTAAACCTTTATCCCTGGAAACCGACTTCCCTAACATAACAGAGAAGCTTCTGCCTTTTATCTCCTGCCTGTCCTGCAGCTCCTGAGAGCCCTCAATTTCACCTATTTTTAGAGGTCTCATTCTGTTGCATTGTGGGAAACAGGTGCTAGTGGCCTCTCTGTCTCTTCCTTTTGCTGTGGGAGCATGACTATGATCTCCAAGATGCTCTTTGTTGTTGTTGTTAGATGGTTCTTACTATGTAGTTCAGGCTGGCTGTGAACTCATGTGTTTCCCAGTCTGGCCTTAAACTCATGAAGATCTGCCTGTCTTGCCCTCCAAAGTACTGGGATGACAAGCATGTACCACCACATCTGGCTACTAGTTTATTCTTTTTTTATTTTTGAGACAGGGTCTCGCTTTGTAGTTGAGGCTGGCCCTGAGCTCAGCCTCAAACTCACATCACAGCAATCCTCCTGCCTCTGCCTCCCGAGTGCTGGGATTACAGGCGTGAGCCACCATGCCCGGCACTGTGGTATGTGGTGCTGATTGCTGCTGCCGTGAGTCTCCACACCCAGTACTGTATGTAGTTACCTAGGAGTTGAACCCCAGTCCTTGCGCTTGCAAGACAGGTGCCAGAACCACTGAGCTAAATCCCCGGCCCCTACTAGTTTATTCTTGACCTGATATCTGAAGCAATGAACACATCTGTCTTCGCTCTTGTTTCTTCTCTCCCTGCTTGAGCTCATGTTAGATCAGCACATAATATTTCTGGTCTTCCCTCGTACCTACCTTATTCACTAATAGTTCTTTCTCAGGAAGGAAAAGTTCTTTCTTTTTTTTTTTGAGACAAGGTCTCACTTTTGTGCTTGAGGCTAGCCCTGAGCTCAGCCTTAAACTCACAACAATCCTCCTGCTTCTGCCTCCCAAGTGCTGGGATTACAGGCGTGAGCCACTACACCCAGCACTGTGGTATGTGGTACTGATTGCTGGTGAGTAGGTGTGTCCACGCCCAGCATTGTTGTATGTGGTTAGCTGGGATTGAATCCAGGCCCTTGCATTTGCGAGGCAGGCACCGGAACCACTGAGCTAAATCCCTGGCCAAGGAAAGTTTCTAATTCAATTGCAGCTCAGCTTCTTAAAGGAACCAAAATTTCTCTCCAGTATCCAGCGTGTCCTCAACAAAACATTTCCCCTCAAAACTTGAAAACCACAACTTCCTTCAAATACACCTATAAAATAAAACCAAGGAAATATATGATCTTATATAAGCTCCATACTGATAATGTTGACTATATGTTACTGATATTTTAAAAGGGTTCAAACATATTGTTTTTAAAGCCTGACAAAAATATAACAAACTGAGATGACTTCTGGAGAATGGCAATTTAAAATACATACGTGAGTAACTGGCATATAAAAGAAGGATTTATTTTTTTAGGTCAGAAAATAGGAATAAAGTCAACTCGAGAAAAAAGTGCTTTTGAAGAGACATCGGCACAGGTGGTGCCTGGGAGGAGGAAGGATGATGCTTTTCCCCTCTTAACCCCTGCGCTCTGCTCGCTGGTGGAAGCGCTCTCCAAAAATGCACACAAGACCAGTGCGTGGCAGGTTGCTGGGTGCAATGTAGCATCCCTGATAAATTGCAAAGCCGTCTGTTTGTTTATAGATTCGATTTACTGAGCTTAATCTGTGCATTAGTGGGAAGACAATCAAGAGGAATTTTGCTTTTATAGACTATCAGGAGCAGCAACCTGGGATTTTCCTGTCCTGGGAACTTGGAGGAGACAGAGCGCTTACCGAGAAACCACTTCTCTCCAAGCCGTTCTAGCTTTCAGAACTGCCAGAGTTTTGCTGCACATTCATCAGTCCTAGATCAAATTATTATCCCTTCCCATCAGAGAAGAGAAAGCAGAAGCTCATGATAATTCTCAAATTGAGGGCTTTATTAAAATTCAAATTTCTGTTTTCCACTGCAGATCTATTAAGTCAGAATGTCAAGTAGGCCCCAAGGCTTACTAGACAGCGCCTTCGGTGAGTCGAAAGACTAGCTGTGTTTGAATGCCTCTATTTGTAGTATATATTTCTCTCTTCTCCTCAGAAAGCCCCAAAAGTAGAAGTGATAAACTAGATAAAGACCCAAGTGGACCTGTGGCTTATGGTCTTTCTTTGTCTAGATCCATATGATTGGGTTAATAACGGACTGGATAGCTCCTCTCTCTCTCTCTCTCTCTCTCTCTGTCTCTGTCTCTGTCTCTCTTTCTCCTTCTCATTCTCTTTCCCAGTACATATATCCTGAGTGGGCTCTTCCCAAGACTTAGATTGGATGGGATGGGAGGGAGAGGGGACGAGAGGTTCTAGCTAAGCCTTGTGATTCAGTTATTACC
Organism: Petromus typicus; assembly: GCA_004026965.1. Lineage (NCBI taxonomy): Eukaryota > Metazoa > Chordata > Mammalia > Rodentia > Petromuridae > Petromus > Petromus typicus. Next base: position 14,405 of record PVIR01003586.1, read on the forward strand.
ATTTCATTCTCCTTTAGGGGTTACTAAACTTCGGTTTAGCTAATAAGTGAGTGCATACCAATTCTTATTCTACTCATGCAGCATGCATATACTGGGACTTGCTACACATCAGGAGACTGTTAGGTTTGCTTTCAGATGGGATGCCACATTGTTTACTATCACCAGAAACTCATTTTAAACCCTGACACAGATTACCCCAGTAATGTCATCAATGACAGAAATTTCAGTTCCAAAGCAAAACCAGAAGATTTTTTATTCCCTTTGATGCAATAAATTGAGCCTGACCTAACAAAGAACCTTTTCTTTTATTTTGGTTCCCCCTCCCTAGGCTGTGATGGTTGCCAAACTAACAGGAAGCAGTGTCCAGTGATCTGTACGCTGAAATGTCTCCTGGTTAAGTGTTTCTAGATGTAATTGTGAGATCAACAGGACCAGAGCATTCACCGGAAGAATTGCTCAGAAATTGGTGTGTTGGGCATCAGAGGCTGAATGCTGAGCGGAGCGCAGCTATCTGTGAGACTCGATGCAATCAGATGGCTCCCTGCCGGCTGGGAGTGGAAGAAGAGACTTCCTCTGTCCTTGCCCTGACCTTCACTATGTTGTGTGGTTGGCTGCAGTCTGTAAATGGTCAGACTTAAAAGCTCTAATGAGTAACTGCCCACTTCCTTCTTCACTGGCCTCAGTACCAGGATGGAAGCTGTGACATCAGCCCTTTTCTCTGAGCACAGCCTCAGCAGGGTTCTCTGTAAGTGTGGGACAAAGTGTGCCACTTTACAGAAGTCCAGGTGACCTCCTCTGCCTACCAGAGCTTTGATGCTTACCCCCATAAGTAGGTTTGTCGTTGGCTGTCCTGTAGTCTCCTGTGTTAAAATTAATAGCCCACATTTGCAAAGAAGCTGGCTAGACTGTGGAGGGCAGTCTGAGTCCTGACAGGTTATGTCCAGCCTTTTCACAGCATCTTCCAATTAATTTACCTGTTCACTTTCTTATATATTAATTTAATAAACAAGATAAGTATCCCTTGGGTTCTAAATACCAGGCCAAGGGATGTGAATATATAGAAAAGAAACAGTCACACTTTCAGATTGCTCACACTCTGAGGGGAGAAACAGACTAGCACAATCTTGCATTTTAAGTGCTGTAGGACAGAGCTCAATGCAGGAAGGTAGGTGTGGCAGTGAAGCTGGGGGCTGGCAGACTGGGAGAGGAGCGAGGGCCTGGGACAGAGCAGGGCTTGCCAGGTGCTAATCAGAAAGGCCTTTTGACTTTAAGAACTGATGGTTAGTCACACGCTGATGGAGACGAAGGCTCCAAGCCTGTGTAAAAGAACAGTTTATTTGGAAAACTGAATGTTTAGCAGGAGAATAAGTAAGAATTATGTTGGATGGATGCATGGGTGGGGAAAGTGGCTGGGAGTGTAGCAGGGAATGGCTGTGTACAGAGTTTTATCTGCTAAAGTTCTACTGATGGACTTTAGTTTCGATTCTTTTGAAAAATCCTTCTCTCTGCAGCACAGGAAATGAATTACACGTAGAGGAGACTGGCTGTACAAGCCTACTCAGGAGATAGTTGTAGGAATGCAAGGGGAACGGTGCCAACAGCTTTTAAAGGGCGATGCCAGTGGAGAACCTACTGAGCAACAGAAAGCTCAGATGTGCCATTCTGTGCTGAGTTACTGAAGATGGTCCTGGAATGCCATGAACCACCTGCCTTCTACCCAAGGGCAAGTGCAGCAGGTGCCTGAATATCCATTCAAAGATCAGCTACCGGTGACTAATTGTAGAAGAATGTTCTGACATAATTCATCTCGTTCTTTAGACTTACTTGTATCAGAAGATCCAGTTTCATAACAGATCAGATTCACCACAGACTGGCATTGCTAACACGTCCTTTTTCCAACTCTTGATTCAATATGACAAAGAGCATAATAAAGCCTCTGACCTGATATCCCTGCTGCGGATGGGCCCACAGAAATCCTAATGTAACTAGAGTGATCTTTTTATATTGCAAATGTGACCTGGTTCACCCTAGTTCTTATTTGCCAAAACCCCCACTGGCTTCTTCATGACAATTAGGATGAAATACAAAATCCTGCTATTCCCTACCCGCTTTAGCTTTGTCCTGCGTCCTTCCTGCTCCCTCGCTACTCTCAGCCCCAGGGGTTTTCTTTTAAGGGACCAAACATGCCAAACATCCTTTCCGTGGGGTGCGGTAATTACTATGCTCTTTGTAGGATTCACTCTCATCACTCGAGTGCTGGCTCCCAAGTCTCTTCTCTCTAGAGCAGAGTGCTTTCCTGACCACTCTAGCTAAGACCAGGATGGGGGTCGGGAGAGGAAGTGGTAGTTGATAATAAGGAAAGGGTTCTTGCCTGGGGAGCTCGCCTCATCCATTGCTTTGCCCCTCGAAGGTAAGTTTCAGGAACGTGGATACCCATTGGACTATCTTGTTCCTTATTCTGTCCACAGCATTTGGAACAGTATCTGATCTGAAGTAAGTGCTCACTAATTATCTGTTAAATGTACGATGCCATGTGAACATTATATTCTCCCTTATGATCATGCAAGGGGAAATTAACATTATGTTTTATGACAACATCTGGGACAATGTAATTTAAAATAGACCAAATAAAATTCTGCATATAGTGAGATATAAGGACCTATAACATTTACAATATTGTCCTATTTGTATTACTATTTACCTACAGAGGAATTATATATCTCTGTCCTATGGACTAGTATAAATAACTCTGTGTAAATATATTAAAACTTAAGCTAATGGGCCAATGCCTTGAAAATAACTATTTTCCAAAGGTCATCTAAGATGAAATAGGATGACCTGGTATAATAACCATTTTTACAACATTACACTTATAATTAAAATCTCTACAAAAAGAATCTCCAGTCCCAGGTGGCTTCACTGTTGAATTCTATGGAGAATTAAAAAAAAATGAGGCAGGTTTTCTATAATCTCTTCATGGAAATAAAATAGAAAAGAAATTCACCATTTCATTCAGTGAGGCCACAATTATTCTGATTAAAACAAAGACAAAACAGTACTGAAAAGAGAGAACTGATGAGAAGAAATTTTGAAGTCCTATTCTTGATTCTCTTCCATATTGCTATAGGACAATTGTTACCTACCTATTCACATTATCTGTTTTTTCTCAACTATACACATTATTAGGGAGAGGAGCCAAGAACTAAAGGAGCACTAGCTCATTAAACAGACTGTGCATTTGCTGAAGAGTAAGAGTTAAGGTCCCAGGCAGTGTGACACTGATCGTTTGATGAGGCATTCCGGAACAGACTTAAAAATGAATGGCAACTTCATTTATGAAAGTGAGGAAAGGTTCTAACTACATGAAGAAGAACAACAAATCAAGTAGAAGTGTTTGGTGTAGACACTTGCATAGACTCAGCTATTAAGTCTATACAGAGGACTTAGTATTGTAGAAAAGATGGATGTGGGACTCAAATGTAGCTAAAATATAAATGAAATGGATGGTATAATTGAGGTAATCTTTTAGAGGGTAAAGGACAAGGTTAAGAGAAGGAAAGTGTTTAAAAAGTTAAGAAATTACATCTTAAAACCTAACTAACAGAAGCCCTCAAAGAAAATGAGAAAATAAGAGGAAACTCTTACATAAGCAACGAAGATAAATATGTCAGCACTAAAGATAAAGCACCATAGATTTAAAGGGCTCATTGAGTGTCAAATTGAAGATAAAAAGATAAATGAACTGTAAGACATGGAATGAAGTGTGAGATTTTCAACAGAGAAGGAAAGAAAAACATTTTGAACAATCGTATAAGGAGAGAACCAATTGTCACAGAGTAGGAATCTGATTGACATCAGGTTTCCCATTGGCAACACTGCACTTAGGCAGACAACATGACAGAAACAAATATCTATATTTAATATTTTATGTCTGATCAACTTGTAATTCAAATGTGGAGATACAACAACAAATAATTCCCCGGGAGTATGAGATTTCAGATTTGCCTTAGAAAATAAAATTCAATATTGAAAATTTAGAAGAGAGACACAAGTAAGCAGAATGACAAATTCTGGAGCAGTGAAAATAAGGGATAATCAACTACTTGGGGGAAATGTCTTTTTTTGTCATAAATGAGAGAGTAAGAAAAAGGAAAGCTCTTGTCCAGAACAAATGAGAGAGTCTACTCAGTCTGTGTGGGCAGAGGTGGAGAGGACCAGCAGTGAGGGGTCCAGAGGGTACTTGGGTACTTAGATTTTATAAAAAATATAAGAAATAGACAAGCTTAGAAAAACATCAATATATTGGTTGGGGATTTAGCTCAGTGGTTCCAGCGCCTGCCTTGCAAGTGCAAGGGCCCAGGTTCAATCCCCGGTAACCACATACAACAATCTGGGCGCGGAGACTCACACCCACCAACTACCATTTACCACAGTGCTGGGCGCAGTGGCTCAAGCTTGTAACCCAGCACTCAGGAGGCAGAGGCAGGAGGATTGCTGTGAGTTCAAGGCTGAGCTCAGGGCCAGCTGAACTACAAAAGTAGTCTGTCTCATCAATATAGAGTTTTGATCTTAATAGCTGAATTTATGCAAATACCAAGAAGAGAAATTCATCATGGGTAAACTGATTATGAAATAGTGAGGATAAAAGTATAAAAAGAAATAGTTACAGATATAGTAGAGATTAAAAACTGTTCTGAGTGATTTTATGCTATTAACCTCTATAATTCACAATAAATAGATAAATTCCTATAAAATTATGAACAGTCAAAACTGGCCTAAGAAATCAAGGATTCAGATGAAGAAGTGGTGGGACAATAAGTTGATATTTATGTTAAAAAATTACATTAGAAGATTTAAAGCCACATACTATGGGATATGTGTTCAAAGCCAGAGGAATACTTAAGAGTATTTTGAAGAGATTAATGGCAATATGTCTTTTACTGTAACAAAATTTTTAATTTAAACATTCAGTGTATTTTTGAATACCACTTTGTAGATTAAATGCTTAGGGCATTCTCAGTCAAATAAAAACATTATGGTGTATTCTCATTCAGCTTAGTCATTGGATTTGGCACTGTAAAATTTCTGGCCCTTCCCCAAAGTCAAAAGGTAAACATTTTGAATTAATTCAGGACGTTAAAAGAGCCATCACAATGGAACTAAAGATATTCATGAAAGAGGACTTCAAGAACTGCTCAAAAAAATTGTCAAGAATGATGGCATAAGTGTGTCTAAATTGAGGGGGTACTTTCAGAAGAATTCATGGCAACGTGTCTTATGTGGCAATGAATTTTGTAAAAATTAAACATTCAACATATTTTAATATCACATTTCACACATATTTTACTTCAAATACTTGTAAATGGGAAATGGTAGTCAAATATCCTGTCCTAAGCATCTTATTTTTAAAAAAACAGAAGAAAGAGAAGGAAGATGAGGAGGAGAAGAAAATGGAAGAGGAGAAGGAGGAGGAGGAGGAAGAAAGCAAGGAAATAGGCAAGAATGCTGGATTTTTTTTCTATGAAGTTACACACATGGATTTCAAAAACACTTAAGGAGGTATATACAAGAAAAAATGTGTAAGACAATTATATATTTATGACTATAGACATAAAAAGACTAAACAGATAGTAGCTAGTCAAAATAGAATGTCTTTGGCTGGGGATTTAGCTCAGTGGTTCTGGCACCTGCCTTGTAAGTTCAAGGTCCTGAGTTCGATCCCAGGTAACCACATACAACAATACTGAGTGTGGAGACTCATGCCCACAAATAATCAGAACCACATATCACAGTGCTGGGGCATAGTGGCTTAGGCCTGTAATCCCAGCTCTTGGGAGGAGGAGGCAGGAGGATTGCTGAGTTCGAGGCTCATGCGGGCTACATAGTAAGATTGGGGCCAGCCTGAACTACAAAGTAAGACCCTGCCTTTTAAAAAAAAAGAATGCATTAAAAACATGTTCAGGTGAGATCTCTTCAAGGTTAGTAAATAAATATATAAAAAACTGTCAATGTAATTTACCTTGTTAGTAAGGTAAACGGTAGAAATAATATAACTGACTAAACTTTACCAATGTTTATTTCAAAACCTCTTCACTTGGAAAGTAAAAAAAAAAATCATATCTTGCTAAATGTTTTTATTTATTTATTTACTTATTGAATTATTTATTTATGGTGTGGGAGATTGAATCTAGGGCCTTAGCACAGACTAGACAAGTGCTCTACCACTGAGCTACATCCCCAGTCCTGTGCTAAATGCTTTAAACTTCAAACCTAGGAAGATGATGCTCTTGTTTATTTAAGCCTAGCCAAGTAGATATTTTTCTGTATTTTGCAAAACAGTGAGTAGTCATTTTCAGCTAAAAAGAGTTGAAAAATATAGGTTTGTGAAAATTATGTCGCATACAATTTTGAATGCATTTCTTATAAGAATGGGAGTAAGTCAAGATTAACTAATGCTCTCATTATTAACATGGCTCTGGAAGTCCTATATAATGTACTAAAGATCGAATAAATAGGAAGTATAAGCTAGATACAGTAGAAACTGTGATCCTCTGTTGATCACATACCACATTTATCTAAAAAGTAGCAAAACAGGAGGTAATTAGAATTAATAGGAGACTTTAGCAGGAGTGCTGGATGCGAGATCAATACATATAAATCAATATAAAAATCAAGTTTTATATTGGCAATAATCAACTAACAAATATTTTAAAAATTAGACAAAAGTCACAAAGCAATAAGAAATTATGAAATTCTAATAAATTGGCCACAAATGTAAATATTGCTGTAAAGAAAATCTTATACTCTGAAAAGTAGAGATGATTTAAATAAATGATACTTTGCTCAAACTTGGCTTTAAGAAAGATGGCTTAGTATTATAAAGATGTCAGTTTTCTCCAAATTACTTTTTAAATTCATTGCAATTGTGATCTAAATTCAAATTGAAATTTCTTTTGTAGAACTTCACATATTGAATTTAATAAACTAAGATGATGCATATGAAAAAATAAATATCAAATAGCTAAGACAGGCTTGAAAAAACCCCAAGAAAATTTGTTTTAATATATTAAGATATTAATATTATAATAATAATTTATAGATGTAAAAGTGCAATATAATATTTGAAAAAAAACAAAATAAAATAAATCCAGATCAATAAACCATGGAATAAAATAGTGAATTCAGATGTCAGAGACAAAGTCACACATACATGGGAACTTCATATACAGTATATTAAAGCACCATAAATCAATGAAGAATAGATGGATTGTTTAGTGCATGATGTTGGTAAAACTTTACTACAGAAAAGAAAATGAAACTATTTGTCTACTTATTGACAAATATGATACAGAGTAAATATAAACAATCTGGAAAATAAGTGAAAGGATACATTGAAGAAAAATGTCACCTGTTGGCAGGGAAGACTACCTAAGAAAGACTTTAAAAGCTCATAAAATAATAGCTAATATTATCAGGAATGTTGATAAACAAGGGACAAACTACTACTCTGAACTACATAGTGAGATCCTATTTCAAAAACGAAAGCAAAAACTAAAATATGAAACAGCAAAACTGGGCATGGTAGCACATGCCTATAATCCCAGCACTAGAGAGGCTGAAGTAGGAGGATCACTATGAGTTCGAGGCCAGCCAGGACTACACAGTGATACCCTGACTCATGAAAAAGAAGAAGAAAAGAAAAAGTGAACAGATGACATGAATGGTAACTTATAAAGCCAAGAAAGTCAAAAGGCAAAGAAACACATGAAGAGATGTTCAAACTTAAACTCATATAAAGGAATTCAATGGGAATAATGAAACAGCCAATGATATTCACGAGACTGCTGTAAATTATAGTTTTGGACCATGTTGAGTCATTAAAAATGATATACATCAATAGGGAATGTATAAGTGCTCAGAAATTCCTCCTCAGGGTACACAACTCAGAGGTGTTGTACTGACTCATAAGTACAAGGTATTTATTACAGAACCATTTGACAGGGGTGGAAGGTTGGAGACAACCTAATGTCCATCTTTGGGGAATGGAGAGCTAAGAGGCGATGGGGGCATATCATGCAGTGTTTTGCATCAGCTGGAAGCAAAAGATTATAAATGGGTCTAGAATATGGTGGTGAAAATACATGAGCAGAGGGAATAAGTTACGTGACCCAATGCCATTGTCATTCATTTAAAACGTATTTCAAGAAATTTTATTAGGACAGAGTTTTCCAAAATGTACGAAGGCTATCCCTTTAACACATTAGAAAGGTGCGTGTAGAAGATGGAAGAAGAAATGGAGCATAAAGGAAGAAGTAGCTTCCTGGAGCTTGACATCAAGGAATCGAGACAAGCTGTGCAATATGATGACCTCTGCTCTGACACCCACCCATCTGTTCATTTTTGACATGGATGGGAGTGTTTTGTTCAAACAGTATAATTAATGCCCTGTTGCAGGCTCCATTGTCGAGTGTCAAAGAGTGAAGTTCTCCTTGCCTCTGTCTATGTCTCAGGTTTGCTTGCCTTACTGAAAGAAGAACTCAACCTGCTTCTAAGCAGTGGATTAGAGAGAAACCCACCCGGCTTCTCCTTTGGTGGTGGTGAAGTGTGCTGCACATGTAAGTTGACAGAAATGAGTATGATCACCAGGATTTCCTTTCCAATGACAGTATCTGGTAACTGTATTTTCATGATCCATCATCTATTGTTCCAGAGCTAGACTTGGCCAATTTTTATTAATTTTCACCACCTCAAAATCTGAAGTTTGTGTAAGATTAGACCCAGACTTAGCCCGAAAAGCCCACAGAGCTGCTCAGCCAAGATGTGCAATAGCAGGGGCAGGAGTGAAGGTAATAAAAGAAAACTTCCCATTACCCATCTCTGGGCACCTCTGCAAATGATAGTCTTCGCTTAACCTCAAGGTCAAGACAACCTATTTTATAGTGTTCACCGTCTCTGAGGATGAGCTTTAGCGAGAGCCTTGTTTGCTTTTTATAGTATTAAAAGAGACAATGAAAACTGCCTCTCAGAAGATCATTTCACCAAGTCTCTGTTGCTCTGCAGGGAATATGTGTTTCCTCATTTATATTCATGTCTCTAAAAGACAAGTAGACCTTGGATGAAATTTCAGGCGACAGTAAATTATAAATAATGTATCCGTATTTTTTTTCTCTTCCATACTACTTGTATTTAATTCCCCCCAGAGTCTTGTGCAAACACCAGAGACAAGAGGACAGAAAGCTATTAACATGATGGAAAGAATAAAATGGGCTGATGTCATGTGGCAGCAACACAGCCATGGAAGACATCTTGATCAAAGGAGGGTTTTGAGATTTTGAGGCCAGATCTTTTCATTTCTCTGTCTTTTAAATTTTTTATTATTATTATTTTTTGACATCTAAACTCTGTTCCAGACCATTAGGTAGGCATCTGAGAGGTTGTCAGAGGATGCAAGTCACTTTGGGGCCAAACTTTAAGTTCTGTTGTTCCATCACAGAAGAGAGAGGAAACGCTTAGAATGATCAGCTGGGAGCAACCCATCCTAAGCACTGGATGCTGCTAAGTGGCAAACTCAGGTGCGGACAATGAAGACAGAAAGGATGTTAGCTGCTAAAAGGAAATACACTTCTAAATCCATCCTCCCTGATTTGCTGTCACAAAGCTTTCAGTGTTCCCCAGAAATACACAGCAGGAGTAACTCATGCCTTGGGGAGAGGTGGGGTCCTGACTGCCAGCACTCCAATCTTAGGTGTAGGTGAAGATATTCTACTCTTCTTTTCTGCTTCTTAGCCTTTTGTAACACCCTCACATTGCCTTTGGGAAGCTGATACCCTTGTATTCTCTTCCTTCTTAATACAAATTGCTCTTGGCAGAAGCAGGAAAGGCAGAGGGAAGGGATTGGCTACTGGCAATGAACATTCATTAATATTAACATGCAAATGACTCTGTAGTCTAATGTAATTTATTCGGGAAAATTTGCATCAGGGTAGCAGTCAGAGCTTGAAATTAGAGGAACTTTGGCATTAAACTCTGTAGGTTCTTTGCCCATGCCATCCCTTCGAGGTGTATTAAAAAACTTCTCTCTCTCCTTCAGTTTTGCTTCATTAGAGACCTTTTCTTCTGCCTTGTGCAACTCTTTAGTTCAACCAACATTTATTATATTTGCAATGTGTCAGGCTTTGTGTAAGAGACTTTCGTGTGCATTATTTCTTCTTAATTTTTTTTTATTCTGCAACCAGCTGTTTCAGTAGGTTCTGATAACTCTCTAAGACAAAACTAGCATGATTTGGTATGTATCCATGACTTAATTTAAATTTGAGCTTTCTAGTAACACTGCAAAAACTTTTAAACGTGACCACTCCTTGCTGTGTAGTGATGAATCTCTCAGGCCCCCAAACTCTACATGAAGCCAGCAGCTCAGTTAGTAACTATATTCACTGCAGAGATGTTCAGCTCTTCAGGTTTCTCCTTACTGAGCTGACATCCTAGGAGCCCAGAGGTGACTAGAGTCTTATAAAAACAAATGAACAAACAACCTCAATCCACCCTGAGGATTCCTTGTACTATCCATCAAAAAAGTCACTAGACTGGCCTCCTCTCCAGAATTCCATATGAATTATTTTCCCTTGGTTTATTTGATCCTCCTGAGCCCCCAGCCAGATCTGTAACCCCACAACCAATAGTCACACCTGCCTCGGTGCTCTGCATCTGAAAGGGCAGAGATGGGCACAGGAGCCGGTGCCTGGTCAGGAAGGCCCAGCTGTAGGTGCCATGGACACTTTGCACAGATTGTCCTGCTGCTCAACACACTGGTGTCATAAGGATGGGAAGGAAAAGCTAATACAATCCTGAGCAAGCAATGCAACCTGTATATTTGGGATTAAAATGATTTGCTTGATCTAATAAATATGAAAGCTGTGAGCTCCGTTGAAATATTTGTTATCTGCATTCTTTGTACAGGAAAGAAATTCACAGTTCAATGGAAAACTCCATCCTATCAGTCTTGAAGTGGTATCTTGGAAAAGGGGACTACGGAGGACTCCTTAATTAACCTGTACATGTGCATGGAAAGGCTTAAACAAGGAGAGTAACACCTTCATTCTTAGATGAGACACCTCTGAAACAGCATGGAGCTGAGCATAATTAACTTCAGCCCCAGACAAGAGATCAAGTGTCCTCTAAATTCCACTTGGTAAAGATGCATCTTGAGTTTACGCCTTGGTTGTGTAACCATGGCTTATTTTTCATTTTTTAATTAAATAAAATATTTGTTTTCCTCATGAATGTATACAATCAAGGCACTTTGTGGAAAGCAGAAAGATGTAAAAAAAGAAAAGAGAGCTCTGTCACAAATCACTACCCTAGCAAACCCCTGGGATTGATGTGGAGCATTTGATCTGTGTCTTCATTCTGGAGTCAGAATGAGAACATCGGGAGGAAGTCCTCTGGGAGGAGCGGAGGGACTTCCTGTCACCCTCTGGATTTGGAGAGACAAGCTCCGAGGCACGGAGAGGATCTAAGCACCCTGGAATTTCAAGAAAGCAGAAAGGCATGCATCTAAGGGCATAGGATAGGTTCACATTTGCCTCAGAGACATGCATATTCTTGCCCTAGAATATGAGGCAAGGAGAGAATTTGGTCTGGGCTGAACTTTGTAAAGTATCACATCACAAACCATAGAGAGCCACCAGAGAAGATTGCAGAGAGGAACATTAACAACATACAGCCCAGAGGTGGAACATCATGGTCAAATTCCGGCTTTGTCACCTAAGAGATGCACAGTGATAGTGGGTGAGTTGCCTCATGTCTCCGTGGCCTAATTTTCTCACCTGTTAAAACACAGAGATAAGAGTCCATACTATTTGGCTATTGTGAAGATTAGCTTAGATAACAGACATAATACATTTATGACAATGCCTGGCAAAGGCCACCAAAGAGTAAATGTTAATTTACTTCCTGTTGTAGGTACAACTCTTTGATCCCATTTTTCAAAATGTCCTCTGCTGACTTAAAGGAAGGAGGCTGGAGAGACAGTTAAATGCAAAAGTAGAAAGCTTGATTCAATTCGGACCTTGCCGCTCACCAGCGTGCACAATCTTTGACTTTCTCACACCTTTATCACTAGGTATAAAATGAGGAAAAAAAGACCTTCATCACTAGTTGTTTTAAGGACTAATATGAGATCACAGGGATGCAAAAATGCTTTTGGTTATGGAAAAAGGATGTTGACTTAATATTGAGAGTTCATGCTGCTATGAGTCTATGAAATCAGAAGCAGAGGAAGAAGAGAAGGAAAAGCTTTTCTGGAAAAACATTAGGAAAATAGAACAAGTAGTTTTTATTTGTTGTTTTCATTTGTTGGATTAGTTGGTCTGGGAAGATGAGTGATTTGGGTCCTTGGCTCCTGTCATTACCCTAGTGGTATGAGGGGGATCTGTAAAAACCTTTCAAAAGGGTAAGGAGGGAGGAGTGCCTTTGACAGATTTCCCAGTCCAAGCTCAGCAGAGGCTGCTGAGGAGCTGGAAATCAACAGGGGAGGAGGCATCACAGTGCCATAGTGGACTTACCTGTTGTGAAGGCCGTGGAGCTGAGGCTGCTCCGCATGGCATTCTGAGCTGCCTGTAGAAACACGGTGTAGTCCGTGCTTTCCAGAAGACCTTCCAGTCTGATCCAGGTGTCTTCTGCATCCACAATCAGCTCCTACAGAGAGCCAGAGGAAGGGAGGTAGCATAGAGGAACCAGCTCACTGCATGGGAAAGTAGGGAAGTGAAGCTCAAATTCTACGGCCAATTAGGTCAGGATCGCAGGGGTCACTGTTGTCCCCTCCAGACCACAGTGAGGAGAAAATTGTGCCAACAAGCAGAAAGAATAACTCTCACATGAGGTACGTGCTGGCTCCTATCTTGCAAATGTACACTGAGGTAAATTTAGGTGCTGATTAGTGAACCCGATGGGAGAGCAGCCCAAGAAGCCAAGGAAGGAGGAGCCTAGACTTTCTACTGCTATCAAAAAGACTAGCTTGGATTTTGCATATCATTTCTTAAATAAGACCCCATTAGAAACAAAGATGTGAACTCCAGTGTTCTAGTTGGTTGTGTTGACTGATGACATAAACAAAACTTTTCATTCTTCACTGTAATCTATACAGGTGTTGCCCTCATAATGCGTGTTGAGTTATAAAATCCTGTTGAATTTGGTCTCCAGCTCACATTTGCTTGGTTTGTTAGAAAAATCCTTCCAGTATTATGTATTGGGAGTTTCTAGTGTTTTATGTTATAATATTGGAAGCATTGCCACATCTAATAAAAATGTAGGGTGTAGACTAGAGCCTAGATTAGACCCTAAGGTTCAGAAAGGGCAGGTACTCTGTCTGAACTTGTGTAGAACAAGGACCCACAGACACCTAGGGCATGAGAGTTGCAGTCTAGGTCTCTCTCCTTAACAGTAGGTTGTATATCCAGGATGGGAAGCCCAGTTAGATTCCTATGAATTGCTTCTTCCCCCCTCTCTCCAATAGGTCATTCCTCTGTCATTTTCCATGTGGCCTTGCAAGGAAGAAAAGGCTTGCCCCTTTTTAGCAGATTCTTACTTTGCGGCTTCCATCAGTAGATTTGTAGGTCAAAATGTAATTCTCAATCTCTGCCCTGGGAGGCTGCCAGGAGATCAGTGCACTCTGTCTGGTGACTTCACTGGCAGTCAGATTTGCCGGAGGGTCCAGGACTGCAGAGGAGAGAAAATGCCAGATTGGGTGTCTCTCCAGATCCCCTTACTTGATTTCAGATACAAGGATCTCCTTGCCCACCTTTGTGGTCACAGGGCTGCTTAGACTGATCCCCAGTTCTGACATGGACAGGGACAAAAATGGCTTTCTTGGGTCAGAAGATAATCATTTGGTGTCATGGTCTTCTTGCAGCTGCTCCCCCACTTCCCTTACTTAGGCCTCCGGACCTAGGAGTGACATCTTCTAATCCAGCCTTCTATTCCTAGAAATGTGCCTCTGTCCCACCACAAGTCTGTGAATTCATCCTTGAAATTAAAACATTCTACACTTTACCTTCACCTATTATTTTCCTGCTTGCAGTCCTACTCAGTATCTCTCTCCCCTACATTTAGCTTTCTAGTATCCATCAGACTTTTCTGGGCCAGGTGCATTTTTAGTATTGGGCTCTCTTAGTTCTACTACAGTCACAAAGATTCCAGGGAGAACAGAAATGAGACTTGCTATTGGGCAAGAGATGCAGCTCACTTTCAATTGATTTGGGCCACAGCTGTCCAAAGCAAGAAGAACTCCAAGTCGTGCTGTCCCAAACCTATAAACTATGATCTAGCTGGTCATTTTTAGGATCCACAGACTCCTCCAGGGATATTAGGTGCACAGAAGACCATGTACTCACGGGTAGAAAAGTTAGTGCTGATAGTACCACTGGTGAGAGGTCCACTGGCGGCATACATGGTGACCGTGTAGTGGGTGCTGGGGAGCAGGTCCACAAGCTGGAATTCCTCACTGAGTCCATCAACCAGGATGGTTTCTCCAGCAACTGAAGTCAGATGTATAGAATAAGGATTGAATAAGACTATGTGACTTAGCAAAGACCTGAATCTAGAGGTTTTCACAAATGTTAGGTACTGGAGAACTCTTTCATAGGTTATGGAGTTTAGCATCTTAGACCTACAAAAGTCCCCTTTCACCTTTTTTTTATACTATATGTAAAAATATTCCTTATGTGGAGGCCAAATTTCTTCTCTACTCAGGTTTCTAGAGTTACAAAGAATAAGCTACATATAAGGTCTCTTTGAACATTTCCTGCTTATAGCTCTTCTTAATTAAATGCTGTCTTCTTCATACTGAGAAAATTCAGCTCTCACTTCTCATTACATTTGTGTGACAGTTGTAAAGTCTTCACAATCCTGGTTGCTTTTTTCTGAACAAGTAATAGTGACACTGGTATGTGTCCCTGCTGAAATGCAGTACTTGGAGGAGAACTGAGAATAATACTTGAGATGCATTGACCAGTCAAACAAATGGTCAGTCTGATTCTATTTCTGTTGTTTTATTAATCTGTTAAGCTTTAGGGCAACTATTTGTTATTGTCACTCTCTGCGATAAATACTAATCAAAGAGCTTGTTTATTACCACCTCATCCAATCTTTGTGGTTGATTTTTTTACACCCATGGGCAGAGATTTGCATTTATATCTATTGCTTTTTGCCTTTCTGATTGAGTTGAGCCACTGTTTTAGTTTATTAAAGTATTTTCAAATTTGGATTGATTTATCCTGTTTTGTTTTATGCACAAATTTAGTAAGTATATCTTCTCTAAAGTCATTTAAGCTGTCGATAAAACTATTCATTACATCAGGGCCAATCTCTTTATTAAGCAATTAGAATGTTTTGAAGTCATTTGGCATTTACCCAAATTTATTAAGCACATCTTCAAACTATGTGAGGCCTTAACTTTTCAAGTTAATTGTGTCCTAAACACATAGGAAGACATACAAACCAGTTAAAATTCAAACTAACTCTTTGGAAGAACACATGTTATGACTATTCTTTCTTTCTTTCTTTCTTTCTTTCTTTTTTTTTTTTTTTGAGACAGGGCCTCCAACTCACAGCAATCCTCCTGCCTCTGCCTCCTGAGTGCTGGGATTACAAGCGTGAGCCACCACATCTGGCATTGTGATATGTGGTTACCATGGATTGAACTCAGGATCCTGCACTTGCAAGACAGATGCACTGAGCTAAATTGCTGTCCAGAAATAACTACTCTTTGAAGACCCATCTTCATGGTGTCCTGCTGTTTGTCACTGCTTCTGCTTTTGCCATTCCAAACAATGGCAGTTCCTCAAACTCTCAAGCTCTCTCACACCTCTGCAAATACAGACTGTTCTGTTATTTCCTTGGAATTCTCTTTCTTCTTTCACCTTTGATTTTACCTTCATACTCTTCTTTCTCTCAGTACCCCAACTCCCAAATCACAGTAGCCCCTCAGATGTGGTCAGTTGACCATATTCCATGTTTGCTCTTTCATGACACTGTACACATGATGGTAACTACTCACTTCTCTGCATCATCACTGGATGTTCGTGTCATGAAGATGAACTCAGGCTTTGATTCTGAATCTGTATAACCTTATAGGGCATATTTCCCATGGGAGAGAATCAAATGTATTTGTTGTATAAACTGTGATTGAGTTGTGTACTTTGTACCTGTGAGCAGAGGTGTCTTTTTGCCTTAGGGGAACCAAGGAAGCTTTGATGGCGAAGAGTGTTGAAACTAAGAGTTGAAGGGTGGATTTTCTAGTAGAACTGCAAGAATGTAGTTTGTTGGTGGAGGAAATGTGCAAATGCTTGAGAAAGTTCTGTGAGAGCAAAGAATGGCAAATCATGTTATGCACAGTAGGGTGGAAGGACTTGAGATCAGTTGTGCATAATACAGAAAGGTTCAGGTATATCCACAGCAGTGACATCCATCCTTTGATGAGAATTACTCAACTAGCTACAGTTCTAGGTAGCTCCAAAGAGGACTCATCATGTATTTTCCAACTTAAACTGAGGACTAAATGTTATGCAGTTTTCTAATGCCTCGCTGAAGCACATAGATGCTGGTAGATTTGTCAACAAAAAATACCATGAAATGGTTTTGATGAAACTTATTTTCAGTGAACTTGACTCTTTTTACATTTTCATAGTTTGAGTAGTCTGGTTTAGTTTTGTATTTTTGCATGCTTTTACAATAATTTGAGTACTTTGCAACTTACAGAATTGGCTCTTTTCTGGCATTTTTTAAAAAGTCAAGACATCTGCTTCCCTTCTGTTTTCTGGTATCTTTGCTCTCTAGATTCCTGAATATAACCTGCAACAATTCTGTGATCACATTTTAATTTAGGAGGGGAAATGGTGCTTCTAAGTCTGGAGACCCGGAGTATGCAGCACTATCTTGCCTGGAGCTTCTTTATTCAACTTCAAATAATGCAAGGTGAACAAGCATGATGGAGATGACACTGAAATTCAAGATTTCATGTTGGTGCACTCATTTGGGCTAGAAT
This sequence comes from Petromus typicus, assembly GCA_004026965.1. Lineage (NCBI taxonomy): Eukaryota > Metazoa > Chordata > Mammalia > Rodentia > Petromuridae > Petromus > Petromus typicus. The sequence continues at coordinate 31,446 of PVIR01003586.1, forward strand.
GGGAAGAGAGGACCAAAACTACAGAAAAGTAGAGCAGTTCAGAATCCTTTGTCATCTTTTATCACTTCTTATCTGCTCCAGGGTTGGTCTTATAACTTCCATGATTTTCTTCTCTGTCCACAGTCCTCCCAAATCATGCTTTTTGTCTGTAATACTTCAGGGCAAGTTTTGCTCAGTTATGAGTTCCAGTGTTATTTCTCTGTTTTTTCTTTTTCTATGATTTGTCTTGGTCACATGTACTTCTTATACCTTTCAGATTTAGCTTTTGCAATTCTTACAGTGGAGACTTTGTAGAGTTTGAGGTTGTCTTGAGGGCTTTATAGTATAAATGAAGCTGGGAAGCAGGGAAGTTTCCAGTTTGTCACTCAGATTGACAAAATTCTTTTTTTGTTTTTCAGCACTGGAGAGTGAACATAGTGCTTTCACACTGAGCTACCCCCTCGCACTTTCTTAAATTTTTGATTTTGAGACAGAATCTCACTAAGTTGCCCGTGCCGGGCTCAAATTTGTGATTCTTTGGCTCTTAGCTTTTCAGAGTTCTGGGATTACGGAGTGCTGCACCATAATCAGCTCAACAGCATGTATGTTTTCTTTACTTTCATACTAGTCATCAGCCCCTGTCCCCACCATCCCTATCTGGCTGAGGCATAGGCCTGGAAACGCTCACCTGTGAAGTGTGTAAGGACAATGACATAGTTCTCCACTTCACCCACAGGTGCCTTCCACTGCAGCAGGGCTTGTGTTGGGGTGATGTTGGTAGCAATCAGATCCACAGGGTTATCCATGGCTGAAGCAGAATGCAGGGTGTTGGTTAAGGCTAAGAGGAACTGCAGGGTGGGAGTGCAGTAAACTGTCACAAATTTCACTCCTGATGCATACGTAATGCTGCAATGTACAAAACAGTGGAGTAGAGGCTTCTCTTTCTCCCCACTGGTTCCAGAAACCTCTATCTGCCTTTTCTCTTTCCTCTTAAGTATCCAGCTCCCCCTTGATTGCTCCCAGAGCTTCCTTCATTACTGGCTTACCTGCAAGGTACTGTAGAATGTGCTATGGGAGATTTCAAAGTAGTCTTTGTGTTTTAGACAATTATAAATAAAGAACCTAAGAATATATAGAAATTAGTGAACGAGATAACCATACTTCCCAGTTTATTTGCCTAAAATAACCCTAAAATGTAGGGTGTGTCTTGTGGAAAGATTCCCATTGATAAACCTCAGGAAGTGCAGGGGTCTCCCCTGTGCTAAAAGGTCACTCAGGGGATACTCAGTGAGACTTGTGGAATGGCTGCATGGAATAGAGGTTGCCTCCAAGGTCATATACAATTATTGAATTCTTGCCTCAGTACTCATAAGGCTCCCATTGGACTGATTTCAAGGTATCCTTTTTGTTGCAAGAGCCAAGGGGATTTGTACAGGCTTTGGAAAACCAACCACGCTTGTTGGGGAAACAGGATTGCCTTGTCAGGGTCCATCTCTCTATTCTTATTTGCCTGTATTGTAAACCTTTGCTTCATTACTGTGCTTCTTGTCCATACATCTCAGAAAATTGGAATTTATTTTAGAAATCGATGTTATTCCAATAGTTCAGGCATTTAAGGTTTATACAGTTTTCTTTGGGAACCAAGAACCTGCCCCTGTTCTCTAAGTGAAGGATTTACTGTTACTTTTGCTTTCCTGGGTCCTTCATCACAAAGCAGCAACTAGAATATATTTTTATAATTTCAAAGTTTGAATTTTTCCTTCATCACAAAGCAGCAACTAGAATATATTTTTTGTAATTTCAAAGTTTGAATTTTATTCCAAATCTGTGCTTTCTGAGTTCTTCAAATGAAGCCCTTATTAGACTACTGTTGGCTTGATTTCTCTGAGACAAGCTTGATATCCTGAAAGAACATTCATTTCTACAAGTTGTGAGATCAGAGACTTTGCGTTAAAACAATAACAAACATACAAATATACTGCTGAGGACAATTTGGCTATTGGAAGTTGTCAAAGCAGCTCTACTTGAATTTGAAAGAGGGCAGTTTGTGTTGATACACCGCTGAACATCTGCTTTAGAAATATGTGCTCCTTAATATCAAGCATCTGAGAAATAAGCTGCAGACTTAAGTTGCTACTCTTTTTTACCTTGAAGGTAGGAAGCTTTTGAAAGTTCTTTTACCATCTTAAATGAGAAAAAGTCTAGTTTCTTTAGCCTAATTTTTTAGGATTTTCAGAAAAGCAAGAAAGAAGCTTCTTCTGGCTTACTAGATATATTTTCTGGCCAACATTTATTGACTAGAATCATTAATGATCATAGATAATTTGAGGGTTAGGACAGGGTTGAATTTAAAAATACTGGTATTCACATACCTGGAAGGAAACTAGGAAAGATTAGAATATTCTGTGTTGTCTCTAGAGAAATAATATTTTATGTTTCTGAAAGTGTTTTGGCCATTTAAAAAAAATAGATGCTCATTCTATGCCTGTGAGAGCATCTATAAAAGCAGTGAGAAATCCCAAGGCCTATTTCTCTCATTTGGGAAATACTGTTCTCCAGGGAAACGAGCAGCCTCAGGAAATCCAGGTGTTCTCTTAGTGAAGCAAGCTGGATGTTTACTAACTGTTGGGGGAATGATGGCTTAACTAGGAGATTTGGTCTGGAGGTTGAGGAAAGAAAATGTGGCTGAGCTTTCTAGTGATTTCAGTGGCAGATCATTGTGAATTCTGCACGGTGCAGGGAGCAAAGGGCCAGAGAAGGGGAAGCAAGGTGCTACTGAAGGAGTCCTGGCTGCAGGCTCGGACAAGGGGCTTGTTTTCTGGAGGAAGACATGTGAAGGAGACTTCTTCACTTTCCCATTCTGCAAGATGGTCACCCTCTCTCACCACTCTTCTGATTGAGAAGGCAGAGGATACCTGGGTCTGATAACAGGGCTTGGAGGGCATAGACTACATGCTGTCCCTACACATTGGCTGAGGATGGTGAAAGAAACAGCATACCTCCACTACCTTTATCACAGGTGGGAGTCATAGCCTTTGATGCCTTCTTCCTCTCTGGAGCATAAAGCAAGAGAAAATGCACCTGGCTCTATATGACAAGCAAGCTTATGACCCTACTTTCTGTGTTTCTGCAGTAATAACTCTTTTTTGGGGGGATTAAGTTTTCTCATCTGAATCTTTTGGAAAATAAGACAAGATAATATCATTGATCTGGAATTCACTTCTATCATGCGTCTTTGGAAGGGCACTATTCAAGTTGGAAGTTCCATGTATGTAAACCAGGAAGATTCCTCTAGGGCATGGCTTGCCAAACTCCTTTTATTAGACAGAACTATCAGTAGAGAAAGAAATTGTAAATTTTCCTCCATCATAGTGAGTTGGGGGAAGAGTGGGAATAGACCTACAGATGCTGACCCTGGGCCCAGTGTCCTCTCTGAGCCAGGGCAGCCTCACTCTTTGCCTCTTCTGTGTGCACAGGACTTCAGCCAGTGTCCAGATGTGACACACAACAGGGAGAAATGCCCACCTGTGTGCACAAGAGTACAGATGCGCTCACTCTCCTCCCTGCCCCGCACACTGTTGAGACTTATTTCATATTCAGTTGCTGGGTACAGCCTGCTGATGGTGAATTCTCTCACGGTGTTGGGCACCACTGAGCTGTCCAGCCGTCCCACTAAGAAAAAAGCAGAATCCACAGTTAGTGTACGTAGCTTTCTCATCAACATGGTCCATGGCACAGTTTACATGGGGCACTGCCATAAAGCACAGATGGGTGTGAGATCCAAAATGCAATAGGAAGGGACAAGTATTTCACAGGCTGGGAATGTTGGAGTGTGAAGAAGCTTTGCACGTTGGTCCCACCCTTCATTTTATGAGCTTTTGAGGCAGAGCGAAGTAAAGTATTTATTAGGTGGTTTTTTTTTAATTATCTTTATTGGTACATTAAATATACACATCATGATTGCACTCCATAATGGGGATTTGTACCAGTATAAGACACAACTTAATTCTCATTTTTTCCCATAGCCCCACCCACCCTACCACCCCCCCCATATATATATAATTTGTTTCCTTACTTTTTTGTTACAATCTCAACATTGTCCCCTTTCACCTTATATTAGGTGGTTTTTAAAGAAGTTGGTCTCTGAGGCAATTATGTTCTGAGGACACATATGCAAACCAGAGATGGATACTCTGGAAGGCTGTTCTACTCTGACTGGAATTAAGTCCGCCTTCCACTTTGGTAGCAATGCCACACGCACCAGCAAGAACTGGCAGAAGTCAGATGAGGTCTGTGCCAACTTCCTCTGACTCCTAACTTGACAAGGATGGCAGAAATAGGACCATGTCACTGTGGTCCCCTCCAAGGCTCCATCTGGCTTAGCTGGATCTTTAGCTCTGCCGAGTCTGAGTCTTGGACTTTCTCAGTAAAATGGCCTGGCTTTTTGCAAATTCTTTTATGGCTTTTTGTTTTTCATTGCATGGCCTAAATGATGGCCCTGTGCTAGTGAAGGGCCTACTTTTTGGGTGAATGTAGTCCAGCCTATTTTGAGAGATTTTGGTAAGTCTGACTTTCACTGACACATTCTCTTTTCAAAGGATCATGCCACAGATAGGAGTAAAAATACAGGCAGGACTCGACATCCTGTGGGCCATGACAGTTTTCCCATAATAATCTACACCAAGTTTCACATCTCCTTTACCTTTAAGAACTCAAATCATGTTATTACCTTGGGTGGGTCGATATGATACTCGGTAGTAATCAAAACTTGCGACAGGAGGGCTCCAGGAGACCATCACTGAGTCCTTAGTCACATTGCTAATTGTGATGTCTTTGGGGGGATCAATTCCTACAAAGATCCAGGTGGTTGTGAGAAAAAGAATGAAAGCACAGTGGAAAAAAAGAATTTTTATCCCTAGTTGATCAAAAGCCAATGGAGTCCCAGAGGCCAATAAGATGCTACTATGTATCTGATTATCCTTAAAAATCACTGTCAGTTTTATGTCCCCATGAAACTTGTGGACATGGGCAAAGCTAAATATATGGAAAACATTTTAGCTAAGGAAAACTGAGATGGCAAGGATTGTATCTGTGCAGAAAACATAACCTATCTGAATGCCAACAAGGAGCTTCATTGTAAGTGCTATGTTTCATTTTGAAGTGGGAATAACAGAGTTATTTTCTTTAGAGGAAACATCTTTTGGGAAAACCCAACTCTGCTCTACCTCTTATTTCTTTTGCAGTCACTTTGGTTCAATTTGGAAAAATTGTCTATCGACTGTAGTGGGATTTCAAGGGGCACAAGTCCGGAACAAATTCACTTTCATTTAAATTGTATACTTTTTTCTTTTGCTGACTACTAGGGAAATGCAAGGTTGAGTCATATGAGCGTTTAATCCACTAGTCCATTTTATGAGTTCTTGCCAGTATGCAGGACTATCTAGCCACATACACTTTTACCATATATAGCTCATATTTGGGATTGGATTTGGAAATGGTGAGATTTTTAAAAAGCCCAATTCATTTTAGAATATTCTCTGAGATTTGGATGTTGTGTTTCTCCAACAGTGTACAAATCAACCAAACTGAGTGCAAGGTCATTATCTGGTGGCATGCTAGTTCTGGGTTTTTTTGAGGGAGCATCATTTGCACTAGAGATCTTGTAAGGCAGTTAAGTAACATCTCTCCAGAGTGGGAACAGGTGCCTCATCACTACTGAGGGATTCATCTTGGAAACTAACTTGCTTCAGGGCTCTCTCTTAGGCTAGCAGATCTCTGGACCAATCCATTCAAGCCTTAATTTTCTCAACACATTGCATCTATCCTACATTGGAGTTTTCCATCTTATGCATCTTATGATACACTAGAAGAAGTAGCTGTTGTAGAGCACTTCACAGATTTCCTGCAGCCACAGAGGCAGTCCTTTATGGCTTGGTATTTATCTTTCTACATTTCATTGATTTGTCAAAGGCTACTGTGAGAATTCCTTTCATAATTTCTGTCAAGTCTTTGAGTCTTACCTGTAGTGATGGAGCCCATGATGGGCTCAGAAGTCACCGTGCCATGGATAGCCACCAAGTTGACAATATACTCAGTGGCTGGCTGTAAACCCATCAGGACAAAATGTCTCTTGGTGGCATCCAAGGACACTTCCATCATTTCTTCTTCTTCATCCTGGGGACTGTAGTTCAGAATGAGCCTGTCTGCTGGGGGGGATGGGTCACTCCAGGTAATGTTGACACTAGAGGATGTCACATGAGAAAAGTGCAGATGGGAGATAGGGCGGAAGCCTGAAAAATAGAGAAGGTCGATGGTCCTGAAACACAGGTGATACGGCAGGACACTGAGCTACAAGAGCCACGTGAATGAATGTGTCTGGTCTCCTTACTAATAAGAGCTGCACCTTCACTCAGTGGCCTAGAAGTTTCATCTCCCTACACTCTAGTCTGGTTGATTCTAATTTTCCTAAGACATATTCTAAAAAAAAAATCAATTCTGATAAAACAAGAAATACCTCTCTGAGTTACTCATTACACAGATTTAGATTTAAAATCTCTGTTCTGGAAGGAATTTACTAAGATTCCATGAATTCTTAGATTAACTACTGAGTTAGTACAAAGAGGGAAAGAATCAGCTATTGTGTACAGATTTTAGGAGACCAGACATACATTTTCAGCCATATAGCATCCTTGTGCAATTCTCCCCTTTCCTTTAACTATTACCACTTGATTCATGTATTTAGTTTTCTCTCTGTCTCATCTTTTTCTACCTTTCTTTCATTCCTTTCTCTAAAGGAAATGGGGCTCTGGCAGAATGGATTGCTTGGGGGACCTTCTTATGTGAAGATCCACTGGTCCTTGAACATGGCTAAGATTTCCACCCGCTGGTACCTGTGAAAGCATCCACAGTGGATTCCAAGCTCTGCTGCCGACCCCTCTCGGCAGTGATGGAGATGATGTACTCTGCTCCAGGCTCTAGATCTGTCAGCGTGTATGAGGTTCTGTCCTTGGGCACAGTGACTTCTGAGGCAATCCCAGAGGATGGTGTAAACGTAATCCGGTAGTGGTCAATGGGGCCACTGGCCTTGGTCCAGATGAGGGAAATGGAGGTCTCTGAGGAGGCTGTTACCATGAGGTCTTGGGGGCTATCGAGTTCTGTGGATCAACATCAGTGGCTTATTTTATACAGTTTCCTCAGGATGAGCAGTATTTATTGAATCACCCTATGTATGTATTTCCAATTACCAGCAAGATTGCTGCTGACTATGAGGTCTAGTTTGCCATAGTTGATCCATATTTCACATTTTGTTAAGACGTTTCCTTTTGAAAGATGGCTAGTAGCTAAACAAACATCATGGCTGACATCATCAGAATGTCCACCTCTGGGACAAAGCTGGCTGTGGTTTTTTTTTGTTTTGTTTTGTTTTGAGACAGGGTCTCGCTTTGTGGTTCAGGCTGGCCCTGAACTCAGCCCCAAACTCACATCACAGCAATCCTCCTGTCTCTGCCTCTTGAGTGGTGGGATTACAGGCGTGAGCCACCACACCTGGCACTGTGGTATGTGGTGCTGATTGCTGCTGGGCATGAGTCTCCATGCCCAGTATTGTTATGTGGTTACCGAGGATGGAACCCCCTGCCCTTATGCTTGCAAGACAGGCGCTGGAACCACTGAGCTAACTCCCCGGCCCCTGGCTATGGGTTTTTAGACTCTCCATAATCATTTTCACTCAGCCTTTCTCAGAAAATCAACCAGAGCCAAACTGAAGTCACCACCAATTAGGAATGTAACATTCTTGGCAACAGAAGTTTTCCTTGGTTTCCTCTGCTTCTGTCTGTGAAGTCATTGTGACTTGGCCTACCTATGGTGTACAGCTCACTTGATCTGAGAATTCCCAGAGTTTCTCATCCATGTAAGATTATCTGTGCTAGACTGGACGTAGGGGACAGGGTTTGGGCCATGGTCCCCAGGCCAGCTCAGCCCAGACTGCTTATATCTAAGCTACTGGGATGACTTTGAAATTTACTTAGGATTTAGAAACAAAACTGTTGGTGCTACAGCAGCAAGATTTCAAATGGACTTTTCTTAACTTCTCTTGGATTTAATAAGTTACTTTTTCCATTGGCTTTCGTGAGGGCTGCTGTTAAGCAGGCTCAGGACACCTACTCCATTCTACCTACTGTGTTATGGTCTAGCTACAACTGTAGCCTGAGGTAGCACCAATATTTTGTGACTTTTCACCTCTTCCCTGCACAGATCTGAGGGTGCCTTCATATGGGGAGATCTATGGAAGTACAGATCAAGTATAGATCTACGGGAAGAAGATGGGATTCCATCCTGCCTGCCCCTGACACAATAAGTCAGTTATTCATTGGTAAAGGTTGCCACTAGACAGATGGTTGTCTCCAGGGTCCTGTTCACTGTGGGGCACAGACTTCTTTTTTTTTTAATTGAAGTCTTTATTGGTACATTACATATACACATCATAATTGCACTCCACAATGGGGATTTGTACCAGTATAAGACAAAACTTAATTCTCATTTTTCCCCATAGCCCTACCCACCCTACTACCCTGCTATATACATAAAATTTGTTTCCTTTCTTTTTTGTTATAATCTCATTATTTTCCCCCCTTCACCCTATTTCACTTTGAGTATTTTCTGTTTCACAAGCACAGACTTCTGAGAGGTTCTGTCAGAAGAGACCCTTATGGCTCCTCAGCTTCCATTTTAACTTACTCTTTCTCCCCATCCCCCTACTCACCAGTCCTGGCATTCATCGTAGCTGGCACACTTTGCTGTGAGTTCATGACGGCAGATATTCCAACTCCATACTCAGTGCCAGGGACCAGATCTATCAGTAGATACAGAAACAAACATTATTCTCTGTGTGTGTCAGGGGTAGGGAAGGCTGAAGGAAGAAAATCATCTTAAACTTCTGTTCAGGTCTTATGTTTCCTCATCCCTGAGTCTGCCTCTAATTTCATCAATTAGGAGTTCCCATTTTCTTACTTAGGAAATCTTCACCAAGTCAATGAGGCCACCTTACCTACATCCAGCTTCCTTTGTGTTGTAGGTCTCAGAAAGGTAGTGAGGCTGTCCTTGTCTGTGACCTTCAGAAGTATACACACCTGTGTGCTCCGGGTTTCAGGTTGGGTAGAAGTTGTTTAAATCATAAATTTGTGGAACATGTAATTGAGCGGTACAGAGTGGACATGGGCTTTTAAAGCATTTTTTGAACATAGTATATTATTACATATATATATATATATATATGTATGTATATAAAATATAGTTTTATCAATAGGAACTGAGGCCATACATGGACTCTGGTGTCCCTTCTAGACAGCAATGTGGACTGACCTTTCAAAGGCCATCTGGCCTTTAATGAGGGTCCCCTACTAAGCTCATCTATTTAGGTCTACAGCTCTGATTTCCATCTTAGGATGACTTCTTACAGATGTCAAGAAAGTGGAAGAAATATAAAAACTGTCCAACTAAAGGGCACAAACCATGGAGGAAATCCCTGAGGGATTCATTAGAAAGAATCAATGACAGGCTCCTAGAATGTCTGGAATTCTCTGGGGTTTCTCCCTTATCCTCTTCCAGATTTATTTTCCGAACAATTGTTTTGACTTGTAGTATTAGTTTCCTATTGCTGCTGTGACAAATCACCACAATTCAGTGGTTTACAACAATATCACTTTATGATCTCTAATCCAGGAAGTCTGGAGTCTAAATGGTTCAGCAGGACCACACTCCCTCTGGAGCCTCATACAGAATCCATTTATATGCCCTTTTCAGCTTCTGGTGGCTGCCTGCAGTCCTTGGCTGATGGCTGCCTAAGCCATCTCCAAAGCCAGTAGCTTAGCATTATCAAATCTGCTTCTCTCTCCGATTGTGACTTCCTCTCTCACATCTACTTGACCTCCCTGCATCTATCTTCGAAGGTTACATTTGTGATTACATAGGGATCATCTGGATAGTACAGGATGATTTTCCCTGTCTCAGGTTCTTTAATTTTATCACATTTGCAAAATTGCTCTTGTCATTTAGAGCAATGTGAGAGCTAGGAATTATAAGGTGGACATCTTCAGGGACTATTATTTCATCTATAGCATCTTGTGTTGAACTTGTCTTTATTTGTAAGCCAGGACTGTAGAAAAAGTACAACAAAGATCAAATTATTATCCTTGGGGCGTCCAGCAATAGTCAGTCAGAAAACCTTCTAGTAGGTTTTCTGTGGGGCCTTGTACAGGCTCCCAAGAGCCATGGGCTCTGATGATGTTATCCTGCACTTATGTGCTTGTTAAAACTGAATGTTCCAGAGCCCCATTATGTCCTCTTTTGGGTCTGTGTTGTTTCCTGTGGCTATCATTAGAAGTTACTGCAAATGGGAGGCTTAAAACAAAAAAGTGGCTTCTCTCCCAGTTCTGAGCAGTCGAGACCTCGCAGTCCACAGGTCTAAACTCTAAGAGCCAGCAGTGTCATTCTCCCTCTGAAAGTTCCAGGGAGAATCCTCCATTGTTTTTCCTGGCTTCTGGTGGCTACCAGCAATGGCTTGGCTGTGACTTATAGCCATGTCGCTGTGACCTCTGTCTTTCTGTGTCCATGTCCTCTCATCTTCAAGAAGGACACCAGTCATTGGATGGAGAGGCCATCATAATCCAGTACAATCTTATTTTAAATTGATTACATCTCCAAAGAATCTCTGTCCAAATGAGGTCATATCTGCAGGTTGCAGTGGGTCATGAATTTTGGAGAAAACATTGTTCAACTCATTGTTCGACTTCTTATAAAGAAAGAAATGAAACCCAGTTAGAGCTTAGGGCTGAGGATTTTTGGCAGACCTGGGAAGGCCTTGCCCAACCCACAGCATCACCTGGTTCCTAATGCAGCTATGACTTCCTTGAGATTCCTGGGGTAATAGAAATGATTTTGATGGGACAGGCTTGGACTTCTGTTAACAGATGGTTGGATTTAGCCAGGGAGATAAATGTTGCAGAAGGTAGCCAGAAGACCTCCCCTCCCCATTTAGCACAGAGCACACAATAAATATCCCCATACACGAGCATGGCAGGCCCTACCCTGGTCTTACTGGCCATGCTCCCTTGAGGGAGTGCAGCCCTGAGCCCTGTCTGGGAGGCCTGACTTTTCCTCCCCCAAACAGTTTGGCCCGTTTCCTGACTCTCAGTTCTTTTTTTTTTTTTTTGTCTAGTATTACCATGAGTGGAAGTATGACTTTTGGCAGACTTTGAAGTGTGACATACTACCTTTTATATTCAGGCTCTGCCACCTTTCACATGTGTGACTTTAATGACTTAATATCTTTGGGTCTCGATTTCTGTAGAACAGGAATCAATATCCTATCTCAGAAAGTCACCGTGAGGATGCAAAGCACCAGTGTTGTTTGAAGGCCAGCTCCTGGCCCACAGTGACAATGCCCAGGATTATTACTCAGCACTAAGAGCTGTTCTGGGAATTTGAGTTCCTTTATATAAGTGGCCTGGTGAGCTGGAGAAAGCGTCACACACACCTTGGTTCCAGGCCATCTCTGCTGTTTTGCTGGAACTTAGCCTGTTGACAGGTGGAAACTAGGTGTCCCACTGTGAGTGAGCTGCTTGCCCTGGCCAGGTGGGTGCCTGTCTCCAGTGAGTGGGTGATTACAACGCCTCCAGATCTGTTCCAAACACATATTTATCTCCGACAATACCTTTAGTGAGTCCCAAGTACATCCACTGGAGAAATTAGATTACTTTTGGTACATAAACTACTTTTCCCAGGCAGCTGATTGAGACCTTCAATTGCCTATAATGAAGTAGAAATTCTCCAACGCAGATGAAGGGTGACAGATCGAGGGAGTAAGACAGAAATTATATGTTGCCAAATGGATCTAACATGTTAACATTTTCATCTGAGTTTCTTATTTATGAAGCTTAAATGAAATGTTCAATAATTTAGAGCAGAATCGTCTTCTCCCAGCAAACGGCAGAGCTGAATTTAAAGCACTTTCTACCCAGGTTTTCCATCTAGGGGATGGGGAAGTGGGACTTGCTGGCGGGCTTGTGCCTGCTGCTTTCTTTGATTTTCAGTATCTTTCTCCTTGTGCTACAAGTGCAATGTTACTCTTTGCCAGCAGGAAAAACGCAGTTTTGCTAGAAAAGAGAATGTGCATCCAAGAAATACTCCATGCACTTCTCTAGCTGTACTCTGTGCTCCTAAGGAATTCCCGCAGCTCTCTGTCAATACTTCTTTTACCTCTCCATCCAACTCCTGTGAGTGGTAGCCTACATATGCTTTGTTCTCTTTCTTTACAAACCTCAGAAAACTTGTCCTAGAGGAATCTACCATTCCCCGGCCCTCACACAGCTTCCTTTGTTAGGTTAGAGGTTGACACTTTTCAACTCCTGCAACATATTCTTTCATCTTTTAACACCCGAAGCACATGGTTCATCCATTCCACAAATATTATTGAAGGCCTTCCTTTGTATCAGGCACAGGGATGTGTGCAGGGTATACCAGGTGAGATGAACAGAATATCACCCTTGCCCTTTTGGGGATCAAAAGAAATCTGACCTGAAAAGTAATTTATGCACCCACAAGTATGCCAAGCTCTATGCAGTACATAATCTAGAAGAATAACAAGGGAAAAAGTGCAGAAGGAAAGAAGACAGAATGAAGGAGATATTTGGAGTGTTGATGGTAAAGATAGTTACACTATGTTTTCTTATAGATTCATGTTATTTCATTTAATTCCCTTTGATTCTTCTGGGTGAATACTGCTCATAAGCAAGGTCACAAATCTAATACAAACTAAAGCCATATTTTAGGATAAGACTCCCCTGTTCTCCCTGGTTCCCATCCCCAAGAGTCCTACGGGTTGGCAGTGAGGACTGCAGTAAGCAAATTGCAGTTGGAGTGACTTAATACAACCCTATGCGCTATTAACAAGAGCTGCTCCAGAGGACAAAGAGACCGCCCTAGGTTGGCATAGCCAGAAAAAGTATTTCAGGTGGACCTTGAAAGCTGGCTAAGATCAAGCAAGGTGCAAGGAGAAAATATGGGGTTCTCTGGGGTCAAATTCAGGCATGAGTTAGGAGCAGTAAGTTAGTTAGGGCTGGAGAGCAATGTAGGTGAGAAAAATCTCACTTGCACTGCATGAACTATGGTAATAAAGGCAGAATGCTTCACATTCTCAGTGCTCAGGAAACCTATTCCTTATGCTAGCTTCTTCTGGTGGGGAAACTGGTGGGGAGAAAGGAGCCTCAAAACCCTCATTGCTCTCTTGCCAGCAAAAACATGCACAAGGCACTGGGGGCTGCTGGCTTGTTTGGGTTCAGATGAATTCGTGGAAATATGAATCCTTTGCATCCCCAAATCCCTGAGCTCATCTCCCAGGTATCCATGAAGCTCAAGTTCACCAAAGTAGAAATAGGGATTTGGATGACCCTATTATCTCGGCTCCCTACTTTCATAGAGAGGGACAAACAGGATTCTGATCCCAAGGAGCTTGATAAATCTTTTAGTTTTGATGACATTTTGCTTTGTATTGTTACTGTTGGTTTATATGCCAGTCTCCTGATCAGACTTTTAAGTCTTTGGGCCAAGCAATCTAAGTTTTTTAGTGCAGCACAGTAAAAACATGCCTGAGGCACAGAAGCAACATGGTTGCAATGGTGGTGGTAGAGAGTGATGGAAGACTTCCAAAAAGGATGTCTGCCTTTGGTCTGGAAGGCTCTGTGGACGTCTGGCTGGGGGAAGGGCATCCCAGGCAGAGCAAACAGCATATGCTAAGGCAGATCTGGGTTAAATGATTAATGAGAACAAAGACTCAATGTAAGGCCAGACCACAGGAGAGTTTCCCAGTGGTAGAGTTTGGAGGTTTCATAGATAAGCAGATATCTGGTAACAGAGGCTCTTCTGAGAACCTGAAATCATGTCAAATAGGAAACCATGTACTTTCTAGTTAAATGGACATCTAAGCTCATAGGCTCCCCACCCTTATCTTCTCACATGAGAAGGTTCTTCTTTAGGGTTCTCTGAATGATTTGGATTTTCAAATACATCTCTCTCCTTTTTGGAATGTGGATGATATTCAACTATCATGAAAAGCAGTCTACTCTACCCTGACTTAAACTGACAATTAGAAAGAAAAATAATATGAGTAAGAAATGTGCTCAGGTGAAACTTTCTTGATGCTGGTGTAATTCATGAGAAACAGGGCTCATCACCCTTAGTCCTGCAGGGACAACCCCACTTCTGAGTAGAATTGGAATCAAGTGCTCTCTGCTGAAGAGGCCAAATTGGAAACTGAAACAACCCACCTGGCTTTTCTCCTAGCTCCTCTCTCTCCAGTCTTTGAGCCAAGTGAACCATTTACCTATGAACTCAATTCATTCCCGAGGGCTGTTTGTAGTTCAGGTTGGTCAATGGCCTTCAAGGTCTCTTTTCTGTGTAATCATAGGCCACACTTTCTTCCAGGCAGATCTCAGTGTCCTTAGAGAGACACTGGCCCAGGATTTCTCAGTTATCCCCACACAGGATGTTGTAATGCTCCTTCCGGAACTCTTTAAGGGTTAGATCTGTATCTGAGATCTTCTGGGGAACAAGAGAGCCCACTAACCAACCCCCACATTTCCTCACTGGAGCTGAAACAAACATCCAGCACAAATGCCTGGCATTCAGGTTGTAACTCAAGACTTTGTTAGTAAGTTAAAACTGAAAGTCCAGTCATAACTCAAGTTGTTTGTATGTCAGCTCGGTTGTAACTCAAGGGTCTACTGTAAAGGACAGAATCTCCTCTGTCCTGACTGTGAGGAGGTGTAGGGATGCCTCCTTCCTCTTCTGCCCACTTTCCTACCCCCTGACAAGTCACATCATGACCATTTGGGATCACTGTGACTTTAACCAAAGGAGGCTGAGTGCAGCGTGGTCCTAGCCCTCTGGTCCTCAGAAAGGCCTGCACTATTTTGGTTTTGGCACTGGCTTCTCAGGAGCATTCAGAGAAAAGTGGGTATCAAGGGCTTGGTCAGTGCTGATTTGCCAGCTTGACTCCTTCTGAAATCTGAGATTTTTTTGTGAAAAATCTTTCTGTGAATGAGCTTCTTACCTGTTCATCTTGAGAAGCTTACCTGGCAAGACCTGACTCAGCCCTGACAAGGAAATGTGGGGTTTGGTTAGTAGTCTCTCTGTCATTCTCCAGCAGCCCAAAACTTGATGATGGCTAACCAGATGTCTTGGTTGAGACATTTTTGTGGAAACCAGCTCTCTCTTTCTTTCTGTGTGTGTGTGTGTGTGTGTGTGTGTGTGTGTGTGTACAAGTGGAGAGAGTATGCATATCATGTGTGTACATACCTGTGTGGAATATGTATATAGGAGAACATGTATGATTGGGGCGTAGATGTGTGACAGTGAAAATGTGAATGTCTCTGTGCATGTGTGAGTGTACACAAGTTTGTACGTGTGTGTGTAAGTGTGTCACGTGCTTGGTTGTGAGTCTGTTTTCTTGAAATGCTATGCGGTGTCACAATGTGGACTCCTCATGGGGTGTCCTCAGCCCCGTTGGCTGGTGGCTTTCCTGATCAGCAGCCTGCTGGGTGCTGAATAGAGGTAGTCACAGCACTGGCTGGAAAATATCTCCTTAGGGGAGACACAGGCTGGGTCTGTCTGCTGTGTTTCCTGGACACAAGGCTCCTCAAGCATGGCCTGGCCAAGAAAGAGGCCTGGGGAGAGAGCACAGGTGTCCAAAGGTGTAGCCTTCTGTCCTGGGGTAGAACACTGTACTTGCACTCTCCTTTCAGATCAGGATCACAGGCCCCTCAGAAACTGACCAGAGTAATATTTACAGTTCACATTAATCTTATGCAGAAGGCTTTTTGTGGTTGTTGTTGTTAGTTTTGAAGGTACTGGGGCTCAAACACATGGAAAGTCCACACTGAGCTACATTCCTTCTCTTTATATTTTGAAACAGTCTCACTAAGTTATCTGGGCTGGGCTCAAATACCTGATCCTCCTGCTTTAGCCTCCTGAGTTGCTGAGATTTTTGTTTGTTTGTTTGTTTTTGTTTTTTGAAGCAGGGTCTTGCTTTGTAGTTCAGGCTGGCCCTCAGCTCAGCCTCAAACTCACATCACAGCAATCCTCCTGCCTCTGCCTCCCGAGTGTTGGGATTACAGGCGTGAGCCACCATACCCAGCACTGTGGTATGTGGTACTGATTGCTGCTGGGGTGAGTCTCCACCCCCAGTATTGTATGTGGTTCCCGGGGATTGAACCCGGGCCTTTGCGCTTGCAAGACAGGCGCTGGAACCACGCAAGACAGGCGCTGGAACCACTGAGCCATATCCCTGGCCCCTGAGTTGCTGAGATTTTAAGCATGTGTCAGTGTACATGGTGGGAGGCTGTTTTTAAATTATATTTTAAGTGAGAACATAGATCTTCTTCCTTCCCTTTTCCTCTCTTCTCTTTCCTTCTCTTTTTCCCTCTTTCTTTCCCTTCCTCTACCAGGAGTTTTCTATATGGCTCATTGCTTTTCTTCACTACCTCCACAGTGAGTGGTGTTGCCAGACCCTGTCACATGGCACCAATTTCTAAGCCAGGGGCCTCTGATGAGCCTATAAAGTATGTAGATTTGGGGACTCTTCGGGACTCTGGATATGGTACATGGGCCAAACAGACAATAACTTGGCTGAGAGGCTGAGCTTCAATGGACTTATCATTAAGGGCATGGAAGCCAGAGAGGAGCTGAAAATTTGCTGCTGAAACTGAGTCCAGTTTTCAGAAATAAATTCATACTCCAGAAGGAATTCTCTGGGTATTGCAGAGAAGAGTGGGGAAATGTGTGGTACATTAGAGCCCTGCCTGGGCTCTGTGTTGCAGAGGGTAAGTCTGAGACACTGGAAGGGGTGCAATGCTATGACCCCGGACCTCCAGGGCCAAGAAGGGCCTGGTTTCATCAGCCAAAGCATCAGTAGTGGCCACGAGACAGTCTCCTACAAGGAACAGAAATATAGGTGCTGTCCACCTTTCAGGGTTAAATTTAACTTTGAGGATCAATGGGACCTGAATGTGGCCAGGAAACCCTCAGGCTGCCAAGTCTGAGCTTTGTGGAGATGAGTTAAATAAAAAACATAGTGGATCTCTGTGAGCGCCAGACTCCCTGCATGGTGCTCATACATCAAGGTGCACATGACTTCATTTAGTCCTTGTGAAAACCATGTGATTAAGTAGGAGTCTTCCAGGAGAGGAAGCCAAGCACAGGAATTTAAAAAATTCACC
>PVIR01003586.1:48794-87313 GCA_004026965.1 Petromus typicus
TGAAAGGGGACAATGTTGAGATTGTAACAAAAAAGTAAGGAAACAAATTTTATATATATGGGGGGGTGGTAGGGTGGGTGGGGCTATGGGAAAAAATGAGAATTAAGTTGTGTCTTATACTGGTACAAATCCCCATTATGGAGTGCAATCATGATGTGTATATTTAATGTACCAATAAAGATAATTAAAAAAAAATTCACCCAAGGATGTACATCCATGAAGCCATGTGCCTCAAACCCTAGTGGGTGAGTGAGTGCTCCTCACCTATGAGTGCTCTCGCATGCAGGCTGTGGGAAGAGAGCACCACTATGCTGTTCCCCCCACACTTCCGGTCCCCCATGGTGCAGCATGGCACCTTGCTGCTCCTAAATCACACCTTTGCTTATAGGGCATACTCCTCTTGTTTCTTCACCATTGCCACTCACTTCCTCAAGCATGCTTTATCAGCAGCACCACCTTGAGCTCACCACACCGTCCCCTCATTAAAGCCTTATGATAATTCGATACAATTAGTGGCATCATTCCCCCTCCACTGAAGAAGAAGCAAAGGCCAAGGAAGCTGGTCAGTTTCCCCAACTCACTAAGGAAGTAGAGGCCTTGAATTAAAGACCAAAGCCTGGCCCTGACTATGTCACACAGACCCCAGTCTTCAACAAAGACCGGAGTCTTTCTGGTGTCTCACATAGGTCTTAGAGGATAAAAGACTTTCTTCTTAAGGGTTCACGTGGGGAAGAAGGTGGAAAGAACAACTTTCTAGAGCTGGAGTTGAATTTGCCCCTTTCCCCCTTTTCTCCTGTATGGTCCTTCCTTCCCTTGCCCCAAATAATGTAACCACAAGTGAATAATCCTTGTATAAGTAGAGTTTCTACAAGGCATGTGTACTGGACTTGATGGCCTTTGTGCCTACAATTCCTTTGTGAATCTCCCCAGTGGTGAGCTCTCTAGGATAATTATGTGTGGTATGTACACACACATGTGTATATGTATATATACAAACACACATATATATGGATGTGTATGTATCTACACACATGTGTGTATGTATATACATATACACATATATGTATATATACATATATATATTTGTGATATGTATATATATATATATATATATATATGCTACAGTTCTGCATAATTTTTAAAAATGTAAGTATCACACAAAATATTTTTCTCATGCTTTCTAGGTCTGCTGCATTTACATTTGGACTGTTCTTTGCTGTTTTGGTTTGTTTCTAGCCAAACCTCAAGTAGTTCTAGGTGGAGCTTTTCAGGGGTGGCTGGATCTAGAGTGTGTGATGCTGCGATCGAGGGTGAATGATTACCAAATCAGTCCACTGATTTTTTGGCATAGCTGGTATAATGCGGGGTGCCCCACTGTGGGAGTGAGTGCTACCTTCCCTAAGGGTGGTGACCTGGTGTAGAAGGGAGGGAAGGGGCCTTTGTTTGTTCCTTACTCCTTGCTTTTGCTTCTCTACTTTTATGCCTTCCAACTGCCATGAATTCTTTCCCTTCTGCAATGCCCCTCTGCCCTGCTACTCTGCTTGGGAGCCAAGTGAACTTTTCTTCCTCTAACTTTGAGTGTTGAGTATTTTATCTCAGCAATAAAGAAAAAAAAACTAAGACACTTACATTTTATATGTCTGGTAGAAACAGCTATGGAAAGGATCCACTGCGCGGGGACGCAGAAGTTCTAGGTTCCTTTGAGCCACAACTGTGCCTTTTGCTGGCTTTGTGAATCCAGGTACATGTTTTCAGACTCTCTGAACCCCACTTTCCCCATCCATAAAATGGGAATGATAACAGCATCCTCCTGAGGTTTTTGTGAAGATTAAACTGAAGTGAGTAAGGGTGCCTGGTAAAGGACAGATGACCAATAAACATACAATCTTCTTTCTTTCCTGATAATGCGGAACAATCTGACTACAGGGGAATATGACTTGGTTCTGTATAGCTTTTGAGATATGATGGCATAGCCTCCCCCAATAAAAACCAGCATCATTTTTGCAAAACTGCTAATTGGCAAATCAGCCTGCAGCTATAGGCAGAGATGGGCTGTTTCCTCTCATATCATTCAGGTTTTTTGTTTGGTTTAATTTTTGTGAATGCCTTTCGCTTTCTGCAAGCCCTACACCAGCTGGTCTGTCCTTTCTGTGTCTCATTCACTCCTGTTAACCTGCTTGGTCAGCATAACTTCCTATCTTGCTGTGTTTCAGGAGGGCATCTGTCTGGAAAAGGCATTTTTGTATTTACTTTAACTGGCTTCATTTGGCAAGGAGGTCTGGGATTTCAGCTCTGGAGGGAGACAGCTTTGATTATCCTGCCCTTGTTTACCGCACGTGCTCAGTGGTGCGTCCCTTGTTTAGCGAGATGGCAAATGCTTCTGCAGGAAGCTAAGCTGTAACCAAGTGTGTCAGGAGTGTGTGGGAGACCCCTGGCCCACACTGCCCTGCACAGTACCTCCTTCATTTGCAAAACACACCCTGAATTAGCAGTCAGCCACCTCTGGGAGTGACCCAGTGGGCAGATTATCTCAGCGGGGTTTCTGGGGAGCCCCTGAGAACACTGACTGAGTTCTCTACTCTCAGGAAATAGTCTGCTTTTCAGCCAGGCATTATGATGATCGAGGACACTGGGTCCACCTATACCACCATGCTCTCTTCTCTGACTCTGGCAGCAATCTCCAGACCAACCTCCTTGCTCTGCCCCTGACTTCCTCTGTATACACCTACTGATTCCACTACTTTCTTTAAAACCCCTTGGGGGCTTCCCTCTTGTCCTCCAGAAAAAACTCAAACTTCTAACAGTCTGTGTGAGGCCCAGTCAGGCTTACAGCTCTTACAGGCTATGCTCCCTTCATGGTAAACTTCTGAAGTTTATTTAAATCACTTACTCATTCACTCAAAAGTTATTGATCTAGGCTCCAGTACATACTAGACACTGTGTTGAACCCTGGGGATCCAGTGACATATACAAATGTTGTCCAACTTCCATGGCACTTTAAAGCTAAGGTGAAGATCAATAATCAAATGATCACCCCTCCACAGCTTAGAGGATAACCTGAGCACTGCTCATAGGTAACGTGAGGTGAAGGAATTTGTGATGTGAGGCCATAGTTAAGGTGATCTAACCTTATTGGGGAGACACACAAGCTTCTCCCATGGTGCTTTGCAAAGAAGGAGCTGGAAGGGAGGTAGAATGCACCCAGCAAAGAGCTAACACGTGTGGGAGGAGGGAAAGTGTGGTGGAGGAATTCAGGAAACAGATCCATTGTGGCAAAGTACAGAGAGCCCCAGGGGATGGGGAAAGGCAGGGCTGGAAGAAGGAGCTGGGCTGGGCCCAGGGGCTATGGTTAGGACTTGAGTTTATTCTAAGAGAAATCTCAAGTTCCTGGAATGAATGCATAATGAGGGCACAATCAGAAATATACTTTGAAAAGTACATTTAGATGGCGCAAAGAATGCATTAAATGGGGCTGAAGAAGATGTGTGGAATTTATTGGAATGGTTAAGGGAAGAGATGTGAGTAGCTTAGACCAAGTGATGGCAGTACAGTGGAAAGCAATGGACACACTGGACAGGTCACTGATAGACATATGTGATATGTGAAGTAGTGGACATTATTTGATAGGTAATTAACAGATTAAATCCAGAGGGTTTGCTAATGAGCTGGATAAGATGATGGAATGGGTAAACTGAGAGAGCTCTGAGTGTGTAGACTCAGAGACCATCATGTTCCAAAGAGACTGGTCTTACTCACCTGTGAGGGTGGCCCTGGTGGTGGGACCAATGCTCTTGAGGACCAGCATCTCATGGTATTGCTCTCCTGCCAGGGTGCTGTACACAACCTTGTACGCCTGCACTTCAGCCTCACTGTTATCCCACTCAAGGTCAAGGCTAGTTGCTGTGCGGGAACCAACTCGCAAATTCTTGGGAGCATCAATCTCTAAAAATAGACAGACATCACAGCATCATACACAGTAACGTGCATTTGCAGTGCATCTTGAATTTTAAAAGCCTTTGGGTGAAAGTCTCCACCTTTTGACCCTCTGCTTCCTGATTCAGTGGAGCCCGTGCTTGTCCTTGGCTTTTAGTCTAATGCACAAACTCCTTGGGCAGGTCAGAGGTTTTTACCTGGGAATTAGACATTCATATACTTTGTGTTTACACCATGACCACTCAAGAGTTTCAGGGATGTGCTAGAAACTTGAAAGTGAATAAGTTAATATTATAAAGTTTAAAAAAAAAAACACAAAGAAAACCTCAGTAGGAGAAAATCAGGAAGAATACCAAGCAACTTAAATAGAAGAGAGCAATATCAAATTTGAGCATGAAGCCAAAAGGAGATGGTTGATTTCATGATCTTCTGCTGGATTTATCTGTATAGACAGAGCTAGAAGGTTACCAGGTTGAAAAATTAAGATATAGATAGAGGATGTGTGAGAGGAGGAAGAACTCGGGCTTTGTAGCTCGGCTCAAGTTTGATCTTCAGCTCTCAGCCCTGTAGGAATGGACTGGGGACATGATAGGTCCTTGTGTAACCTGAAGCACATAATTGTGATATTCCACATTGCTGAAGAGATTACACCATATGCATCGAGTTTTCTGGTAAAAAAAAAAATTATACATATATATCTGAAGCCTAGACAGGCTTTTGTGGCCTCTTATGCTCTTCTCAGTTCCAGCAAGATGGACCCCAAAGTTGGTCTTGGAGTCCTCAGGACTCCAGTGCAAGGAAGGGAATATCAGCGTTGGATTCTCTTCCACCACCCCAAGGAGTTGCTTTTCTCCTCAAGGACCAGGCCAGCTCCTTAGGCTCATTTTGGGAAGAATAACATAAAGAACTTGTGTAATAAGATGCTGCCTTGAAAATTTGTTACATAAAAAGTTCCAGACACTTCTTGTCTTGGAGACATGCATTTAATTTTGGAGTGGAACAGCCATTTGTTCCAAGAAAACCTCGAGTGGACTGTTGTAATTTGCAAAAGCAAGGCGTGTATCTGCCAATTGTTCTTGCGAAGAGGAGAATGCTGTGAATCAATCTGAAAACAGAGGCTTCCATGTGAGAAGTATTCTGTTTAGTGATGTAAATTGGGTGAATCTTTTAGCAGATTTATGTCTCCGCGGCTTATTTTTCTGAGAAATGTTTCTTCATTCCACACACTTTAGCATGCTGCGTTCTGTACATTCTTGGCATGTTGTGTTTGTTATTTCTATAGAAATTGGATGCAGAGGCAGGTGGAGCGGTTGCCAGGCAGCCTAGCCCTGATCTCTAGTGGGAGAAAGGGCAAGGTGGAGAGTCTGGATGGGCTTTGGGTTGTCTGTGGCTGGAGCTGAGCTGGAGCAAAAGCGGCTGATGCTAGCGGTGGGGTTAAAGTTGACACTGTACCTAGTACTCTTCATGACAAACACCTGTCACACAGAGTAGATCCACCTCCAATGGGTTGGGGATTTGGGGTCACAGGGCTTGTACCCTGTGGTGAGGGCAGTGTTTTCTCTGAAAAGGACCAGACACTTTCAATAGCAATAACCAGGAGAGATCATGCCCAGAGTCAGGGCTGGGAAGGTGAGTCTCAGAACTGGGAGACATGGAATGTTGGCCCTGCAGGTCTAGAAACCTGAGGTCTCAGAAGTGCACTTCAAGGGCACCTCATCTGCCCCTCTGCTGGAACCGAGCTGGTTTCTCTAACATGTCAGTGGGCCAGGGCTGAGGCAAAGACCTCTGAGTGTGTAAGCTTCTGCAAAAGCCATATTCACTCTCTCAAACAGGTTAGGTCACAATTTGCCAGGCTTAAAGCTTTCCCGCTCCCCTTGTTACATCCTCCTAATCATCCCAGCAAGGCTGTGAATGAGCTGGTCCAGCCAGGTTCTCAGAATCCACCTCCTTACACTTCTCACCCAGCTTGACTGCCCTTATCCTGCTCTGGAAACACACCAAGCTAATTCCTGCCTCAAGACCTTTGCACTATGCAGCATTTCCCTGAAATGTTCTTTTCCAGATCTTCCCATGACTTAGGTCATATAAGCCTTAGTGAAGATGTCATCTTTTAGGGTCCTCCAAATTCCTAAATCCAATAGAGCCCTCTTCAGTCTCATCCATTTCTCTTCTCATCACAACATTCATGATCGAAATGTATTTTTCTTTTCATTGTCCAATTCCCTCACTAGAATAATTGTATACATAGGGATATCATATATCTTGTCTGTTCAACTGCCTCAGTGCCTAGAACAGTGCATAGACCCCAGAAGAAGTTCAAGAAGGCACATTAATGACCAAATGAACATTATCTGTCCTGTTTCATCTGCTACCACAAAGCCTGGAGGAAAGTCCTATTGCCTACTATAGCTGTGGGGTTTTCAGGGTGCATCGGGTGAGTGGTGCAGGGAAAAGGGCCGCTTTGGCAGGCCAGCTGGCCTTGCAAGGGCAGAAAACCCCTCTTCTGTCTCAGCCAGACCATGGGCTGAGTCAGCAGATGTCATTCAGACTGAACTTCCCAGAGAAGCCCAGAGTGGCATTGCTGTCAAGCAGGTGGAGCTTGCACCCTTGTGGCTGGGATATCGTATTAGTTTTCCAGGGCTGCCCTATGTGGATGAATTCACAGAGCATTATTATCTGTAAGTCCGAGATCCTGGTATCTGAGGGCTGTGGGAGGCTATGGTGTACTCCTGTCTCAGCTTCTAATGATGTGATAGCCGCCTTTGGCATTTCTTAGTTTGTAGCTCTGCCTTCATCTTCACAGGATATTTTCTTCATGTGTATGCCTGCTTCTGTGGCTAAATTTCCTCTTTTCTAAGGATACTGTCTGATTGGATGAGGACTCATTCTAATGACCTTGTCCTAATTTTCCTGACTGCAGGGACCTTGACTCCAAATAAGGTCACATTCATATAACCTGAAGTTCAGGGCTTTAATGCCTGTTCAGAGGACAAGATCCACCTCATTGCATTAAAGTGAAGTTTGAAGCATTCAGATCAGATACCTGAATCTGATCTGGTCCGGGGGGGGGGGGGGGGCTGGATTCAGAGGCTAAGGGATGTGTTCAAAAGGAAGAGCACCAGGGAAACAGGGTGACCCCAGGAGTCCCCCAGGAGGGCAGCTGAAGGAAGGAGATGAAACAGGCAGCTTTGAGGGTTGCTTCCATTCCTCTTGGCTGGTCTCTTCCCGACCCCCTAGCTTTGCTGCACTTCCATCCTGATTCCTTCTCTGTTAGAAGAGCTGGAAGACCCAAGCAAATATCCCCCACACAGTGGAGGAAGCAAATCTCTTTTAATTGCCTGTGCAATTAGTGCACTCCTGGTGTCGAAGCCATCACCTGGAAAAGTACTTCGGTTAATTTGAATTTAAGCACAATTTTGCAATGACTGGGGGCCCTACTGTGAGAGCCCGGGTGCCCTTTCATCATTCCACTGGCATCTGCCAACCCCAACCCTGACAGTCTGGCTGTAAAACTGTGTGTGTCTCCCCACTGTATGGCTTCTCCCAGTTGAGAAGCAGAGACAAGGAGATCCAAGAGGCAGGCTGAGTCTGCATGGAGAAGGCAGCCTTCTAACCGCTCCCAATCCCAGCCAAGCAATCGGAAATGGAGTCACCAATCAGCAGTGAACCGAAGCTGGGGGGGAGAGGAGCTCCTAGGAAGCAGAATGTGATTGTCATGATTGGAATTTTCCTGGGCCACCAGCCAAGCCTGCTTCCATCTTGTCGACCCAAACATCCAGAATGTGCTTTTCATCACACTGCTTGAGAGCCCTCTTCCCCTTTTTGCCTCTTCAAACTTCTTATCAGAGCAGAACACAAAGAGACTACTTTCCTAACTCAATCTATTTGGAAATGAAGGAA
This sequence comes from Petromus typicus, assembly GCA_004026965.1. Taxonomy (NCBI): domain Eukaryota; kingdom Metazoa; phylum Chordata; class Mammalia; order Rodentia; family Petromuridae; genus Petromus; species Petromus typicus. The sequence goes on from PVIR01003586.1 coordinate 56,628, forward strand.
AGAATGCAGGACTCATGGTCCACAGAAGATACCACCATCACAAACAAGTGATGCTGTGTGTGTGTGTCGGGGGTGGGGGGAGGGCTGACGTTGAATTTTCTAATCAAGAAGGGATTCCTGGTTCATGCCATCCCCAAAGTCTTTTCAGTTAAATGAAGAAGAAAGGAAGAGAAATGCATTGAACTTGGTTCCTTTTTCCCAAAAGCACACTCAGTTTCCCGGGATCCCAAGTCATGCTTAGTAAAACCCACCTCTGGCCACATCCTGGGTGAGGGAGTGCAGCCTGCTATAAGGGCTGCAGGGAAAGCCTGAAAGGATCTCTTGCTCTGCCTCCTGCAGTTCACCAGTTTGCTACACTTCTTTCCTTCCAAGGGAGGGATTTCTCTGTGGAAGGAGCTCCATCATGAGACTCCTGGCCTCCATTTCTTGCTGGGGAAATTGGTGTTACCAATGGCAAGTTTCGCAGCAAGGCCTATACACAGCCTCTCTGCTCCTCTCTCCAGGACACACTGCTCTCTGGGACCAGGTCTCTAATCTGTGCCATCTCCAGTCCTGTCACAGAGACCAACCAGCCCAGGTGCAAAGCCATCTGACTACCGTGACGCTATGTGCTCCAATCGAGGAGATAGGTTGGTGCCCATTTGTCTCACACTTTGGCTTATGCACTATGATTAATAACCTAAGTTATTGGGTCAAAAAGGGAAGAGCAGGCAGGGCTAGTTACTGAGGCTCCTCGAGGCCCTTGGACTCCATCTTGTGATGGGCTCTTAGGCTATAACCCACAGTAGTATAGGAGATTTGAATTAGTGATTAGAAGGTGGTGTTAGAAGGTGGTGGTTCTTCAACTTTGCAGCTATCATTCCTAGGCCAACTTGAAGTTAGTAGAGACATTCTTTGACATGTGACCTTCCCCAAGGTAGAGAGGCCAAAACCAACCATCTGGATTAAATAAAGGCTCAGTCACCAATGTAATCACAGACCTTGGTGACCCAGGGAGTGTGTTGGGAAGTTTGATGGTGCCCGTTCCTCTCACCCACTATCTGGCCACTAGATGGACACTGAGATAGTCAGGGATAAGTCTCTCTGAGGTCTGGCCTTTCCCACTTTTTGAGTCCCAACAGCCTGAGGGGGCAGTAGATATCACAGCAGGGCAGGAGGTATTCAAGTGGGCTTGATTTTGCTTCCTGTCTGTGGGAGTCTGACTTCTGGTTCTCCTTTCACACGCCTTTTGCCTGGCCCAGCCTTACCTGTGGTGAACTGAGTGTTTGTAGACTTGCTCTCATTGTTCCCTCGGACCGCACTGATGGACACTTCATAGTGGGATCCCGGCCGCAGAGCTTGCACCGAGTACTGGCTCAGGGGAGGCTGCAGCCGGAAGGTAGTCTTTCCACCTTCCCCACCCACCAGGCCATATTTCAGGAGAATGAAATCGACTTTAGCACGAGGAGGGGTCCACTCCACAAAGGCCACTGTGTCAGAAACATCTCGTACCAGGATCTGTGTGGGTCCATCAATAACTAGATGAGAGAGATCAGAGAGAAGGAGAAGTTGGTTGAGTCGAGTCTTCATATCATCTGTGTCCTACTGAGACTAGTTTGGTCAAAGCCAGGATAAGTATCATCACCCCATTTTGCAGATGGGGAAAGTTAAGCATAGTAAGATGACCCTTGAGCTAGGTTCCCCTGATACTTGGTCTATGTCTTCTTATATCAGACTATAGTTTTCTGGTGCTGACACTTTCTGCCTAGGCAGGGGAAAGGCATTTATTTATTGGCATCTCTTCCAAAATGTGATGGAACAGATACCTGAGGACCAAGGTCTGGAGTGTACCTGGAGCCCTGCTCAAGGAAATGAAACCCTGTCCAACTTCCCGTGAGTGTTCCAAAGTTGTCCCTGTTGAGCACACTCACAGGCCAGCTAGTCAGCTGTTGACTGGACCCAAACCCAGCAGACATTTGCATTTGTGGATCTGACATGCCCAGGGAGGAAATGTGCAGCTGTGATCAAAAGCACTGCATCTCGAGACTGGCTTCTGTGGGTTACTTTTCTCCCCAGGTGATCACATATTTCTGAGCCAGCTGGGCATAGCTGGCACACACAGGCCCTCAGGTTGTCCACACTTGTGCCTCACTTGGTCTGTGCGGCAGGAGGGATGGCCCCTGCCCACAGCTCCAGCTCCCTTGTGGGGTCCTTTCATATTGAGGTATACTGAGTAGGGGGAGTGAGAGAACATAGAGGGGAAATGGAGAGAGAAGGGCTTAGTGAGAACAGAAAGTGTGTTCTGAACTCCTCATGGAGGGTCTGCAGGACTAATATGCCCTTCTTTGAGAATTACTCGTGACCTCCTGAAAGAATAGGCTCAGCCTCTGTGTTTGCTGCTGCTGTGTCACTACAGCCCTCTGTCTGGAGCTAATATTCCACTAATATTCTTTAAAGATTGGGAATTGGCACCAGATACTCTAGTTCTCTCATTAGGCTGTGGTGGACTATGCAGTGCTGGGCCTGGTGAGGCCATTCTCCACCATATTCATGGAGAAATGGGAAGCATTTGATGGTAGATATGGAGAGGAAAACGAAAGGGAAGAGAGGATAGAGGAGAGGAGAAATGAAGAGGAGAGAAAAAGAGAAGAGGGGACACCAGATATAGACAGAAGCAGAAACAAATGACCACGTGAACCTTCTAGAAAGATACAGAGTCACTCAGTTCTTAATGATCCATTTTGTGATGCAAGTCTTTTAGAGATGCATATGAATTTTTGGCGCTGGGATTTCATACTTTTAGTAAATTCTCTTTTGCTTCATTTACTTCAAGTAAATTTTCCTTAATACCATAGAGTCTTGACTAAGACTTGTTTCAACTAGGACTTCCTGGAGCACCTTCTACTTCATCTCCCCTAGCACTGTCCCAGGCAAGCCTTGAGTCCCTCAACTTTTCAATGGTCAGCATTTCCCTGGGGACCCCATCCTCATGCTGGATCTTAAGTGACTTAAGAATTTTTGATCTGGCTTCAGCCAAAATGAAAATCACCAGATCATTTTGGTACCATCTGGTTTGGAGTTCAAACAAATTCCAGTTTTCATATTTGGGGTAATCAAGTGATTTCACAGGAAATATTCATATGGCTTCTATTCAGCATATAGTACTCGGTGGCTTAAAAGAACAAGGACCTTCTAAACTTCATTTAACTAAATAATGAGATGGGGAATAGCTTCTTATGTGGTCTAAACTTAATGCCTGAAACAAAGTTGGCCATCAGTGAGTATGGAGTAATGAAATCACAGATGAAATCTCATGCGTGAGGAAGAAGGGTCAGAATTTCAGAGAACAAGATAAAAGACACCAGGAAAACTCCAGTGACCATGTAAAGCTTTTGTCTTTCAACTCTTTAGATCCTCAAACCCTCATCAAAATGGACCATATTAGACTGTGATTATGTAGCTCACAGGGTTCTAGCTGCAGGAGGTCTTGTATTTGCATTTACAAAATGGCCTCACTGAAAAAAGCCAGTTTGAGTGTGGAGGAGGGCTCAGCGCTTCACACGAGGGGTTTGGTGTAGGTCAGACCTCAGTAGAAGGAATAATTAAACAATCATTTCCTAAAAACAGCAGACAGGGTTGTGAGCGAGCCATCTTTTCTATCTCTACCCTTTGGCTGGTCATTTGGTAGTAATATCCTACTCCAGTCAAGGAAATACAAGCTTCCTCTCAATTTGGGCCTAATTTCCAAACAAATCTAAGCCCCATTCACAAAGTAAATTGTAATTCATGTGTTCTTTTTGTCATGGCTACTGTACATAATGCCAAAATATTAAGGAGGATTTTTTTTCTTAATTGAAAAAATCTGCCTAGTTTTACCATGGCATCTGAAACTTTTCATTTTAATCTCAAGAGATTTCCACTCTTCTTAATAATGCAAATCTTAGGAAATTGTGACTCGACTAAGACTGGGTTGGACTGCCCCCTCTAAGAACTTTTAGTGTGTGTGAAGAAAAGTATTCAACTGTCTTGTTTTCTCTGCTCTTGTGAACTGTTGCCTCCTTTCAGTCTTTTTTTTTTTTCTCTACTAATGCTTTCTCAATATCAAATTATAAGAATGGCTTGGGGACACCAAACCATTGCATCATAGAAGTGAAAACTCTATGCTTGTTATCAAATGTGAATTCTTTGGGTTCCAGCACAACTCCAGGAGAGAGCTGTGCCCTTGCTCTTCTAGAGATTCCTGCAGAGCGTGTTAGGTTTCAGAGCCTTGGGGTGTCTCTTAAAGCTTACTTGGATTATGCTTTTGGACACTGCTTCTTAAAGTCTTTTTTTGTGAGTGTAAACATTTATTTTCAAGAACAAAATCTTAAACAGCTGTACAAAATACAAAACATTTCTGAGTGGAGTGGCCTTCATCGGCATATGGAAGAGTGAATAATTAGAGGTGTGGGTCTCCATCAGATCTTGGCCTCAGGACACAGCCATGGAATCTCAGTGCAAGACCAGAATAGAGGCTGGTGCCATATTGGCTTTGAACTAGGGTTGCTTGAATTGAGCATAAGGCTTAGCACCCAGTGCTATGTAGTTTGGATGCAAGCAGCAAAATATGAATTCCTAATCCATAATGTGATCTTGTGGCAAAGTCTGTGTCCTGTGTCTCTCTCTCTCTTCTTTTTTCTTGTCCTGGATTAACACTATCTGTCTAGGTTATCAATTTCTGATTTTAAAAATATGTCACCTATCTCAGTTTTTGTTAATGAAAAGAAAAGTTGTTTGATCTCTGAATCTCACTCAGATGTCTTACAAAAATTGATACTGTATGCTATTTATAACTTGAGAAAGTCTTGGTGAAGGCACATACATATGGATCACAATGACTAATTATGGAAGTCGAACATCCCTTGTTAGCTAAGGAAACAATAAGGCCAAATATGACACAGCTAATGAATCAATCCTACAAATACAATGATCTTGAGTGGAATGAACTGTAGGAATGAAAGAATAATTAACCTAAATTTCACCTTGAAAAGTGGTCCAACTTTATTTACTGGTTTTTAAACAGTTTGTCTTCTATTGCTTTCATTTCTGGGCAGATGTGTATATACTCTTTCCTACCAGAACAGGGCTAATCATTTTGTAAACTTCACCAAATTTAATATTTATATCACCTCCATGAAGGAGGTGTTGTGCAAAATAGATTGAAGTTTGAGAAGGGTTAGCTGACCTTTCCCAAAATCTCATACTGGGTAAGAATGAGTCAATTCTTGTTAGTTCCAAGGTTCATGACACTGGGAGGTTGACAAGAAGCTTCTTGATGAATAATGTCAGAAAAACTTTAACCAGAGAGTTTCTACCTTGGGGCACACTTGCAGGCTTCTGTCTTGCTAGGCTGAACAATTAGGAATAGGAGCAGCTTAGCACTTGTTGGAGAAGATACTTCTCCAAGTCCCCACATTGTCCCAGCTCTGGGAGGAACGCACATCTCTTTGCTTCTCTCCTTTGGGGGTAATTCTGCAGTTGCTTTTCCTGAGTGGTGAACCCTGGGAAGCAGCCCTGGGGGAAGGTCAGAGGTACTCACCAGTGGACACAGTGGCTGAGGTTGGGCGGCTCCGGGCTTGCTCTTTGAGTGCCACCACATTGACAATGTACTCTTCCCCGGGCTTTAGTCCTGTCTGGTTAAAGGAGGTAACATCGCTGGGGAGCTGAGCAATCACGCCTCCTTCATTGTTCTGGAGAGCAAGGAGAAGCAGAGAAAAGTCATCAAGAGAGAACACGTGTGAGAGAAAGATAGAGGTGTAGAGCGCTGACTGTGAATTTGGAATAAAAACGAAGGCTGTGTCTGCTTCCTCTGCACTAACAGCTGAGTCTTTGGGGCTAGGAGCAACTCTACGCAGCTCAGGAAGAACTAATTTTAAAGAATGTTTCTTTGGCTTCTCCTGAGTTTTCAGAGTTTGCCAATAAAAATGAGTCATGAGGAGATGCAGATTAGCTCTTGCCAAAGATGAAGTGTTCAGTGGTTACAGTAAGCATCCATCATTTTTCTTTTTGGTACTTACTGTGACAAGTATGCTCTCGGCTATTTAGAAGAACATAATTGTATTTATGTGTGCAAATGTTCTTAGATGTACACACGATATATTTGAAATTGAGACATTCTCAAATTTTTTTATGAGCTGAAGCTTTCACTTTGCTACACCTGGAGTTCCTCAAGGTGCCATCCTGGGTGAAAATATGTCCTTGTCTTGTTTCCCCTTTATCCAGATGAGTTAAGACTCAGTGACACAACCATGGAATACAAAGGATGAAAAAAGGAAACAGAGAATAAAGAATGCTACAAAAGGGAAGAAAGAGATGAACTGGGAAAAGAGGTAATGAGAAACAGCAACACGCCAATGTGGAGTGCACCTGTCTGGCTGTCAGTCTGTCTGTCTGTCCAGTATATCATCTATATTTAATCACATGTTTTTATATGTGTTCTTGAGAAGAGAAGAGACAAGCGAGTCTTTTCTGTGACATGACCTTTCTTCCTTATCCTTCAGTCTCTATGCCACACAGAATACCCTATACAGAGTTTATAGCTATACTCTTACTAATCAGTGTGATAAATGTCCCTCAACTAACAATAGTTAGTCCATGCGTCCATATAGTTGATCATGGCACACTGTGAGCAACACTTTTTTTATTTAGAGTTTTACATATTGTAAGTAAAACAAAACAAGAGAGCCTGGCAGAACTCTTTCTGCCCTAGTAGCAGGGTGACATGATTTTCTCTGCCTTGCTATGAACCCACTTGTTTGCCGTTTTCTTCATCATTTTAACCCAGCTGGGGCATGCAATAACAAGTGTCCTGAGTACCTGGTAAGGTGTATTTAACTTGCCATGTCATGACTAAATCTGTGTAAGAGAATAAGGCGACTCAGTACAGTGACAGAACCCAGAACAAGAAGCTGAGACTAAGAAGTTTGTCTCAAGCCTAGTGCTAAGCAGGTATGCGACATCATTTAAGATCTTTGAGTCTTAGTCTCTATAAATTAAATAAAAAATTAAAAAGTCTTTGGTAATTTCAAAAGTCCACATCTGTAAGAATTTTGGAATAGCAGAAATGGTAAAATTATTCAAATGGAGCATTTGTCATGAAATCTGATGAATGGCTTAAAAAATGCTGTCTAATGTTGAAGGATGATAAAAGAGGAAAGGAGTCAGACTGAGCTGGTAGTTAGGAAAAATATCAAAGGAGCCACACATTCAGAAAGACTAGAACTGGGCAGACACCTTTTAGCAAGTTAGAAGCAGTTTAGAATGAATAATACAGAATACTACTTGAAAGAGCAGAGAGGCATCTTAAGATACTTTTAAACTCATAGACTAGAGAGTGTAAATTTATTTAAGGAAACTATTAATTAATAGATTACAGATTCACCTGAATAATTCAGGAAGACTGAGGTGTTCTTGTGTTACATTTATAACAACTTTTAGGAACTGGAGCCACGCAGATTGGCTTTTCCTGTGTCTGTTGGTACGGACAGAAGCTGAGGGCTATGTGACTGACTTTTCTTTTCTTCCTTTTCCTAGGGTGTTGGCCTTTTTATTTTTTTACTTTGTAAAAGGGTGTTACTAAGTGGCTATTGGCCAAGCTCGCCTTGATCCTGTGATTTTTCTGCCTCAGCCTCCCAGACGCATGGGAATGTGAGTACCACCACCATTCCTGGCTCCTTCGGCTTTTGTTAATGTCTGAAAGAGGAGCTCTAACTTTTTGAGAGTCTGGTTTTCCCACTCACAAAACAGCATGGCTCTCCAGGTCCTGGTGCCATCTCAGCAGAGAGCGAGAGCTGGAGGCTGCTGCCACAGCTCTGCTTGTCCAAGGCTAAAGGGCTGTGCATGGGACACTCCCATCAGTCAGGCCTCAGGACTTTGGGAAAGAAGCTTCTAGGCCCAGACGCTCAGGAAATGCCCTCTGTGTCATTAATGACTTTGAGAGAGAGACACTGGGTAGGGCCTTCCCTGGGGGCCCCACTCCAAGCTGAAGGTCTGAGGTGAGGGTCTCCAATGAAGGCTGCTGAGCTGGCTGAGGGTCCTTACCTTTGGAATGAAGCTGATCTCCCACCCATCAAAAGAAAAGGAGAAGGGCTCCCACTGCACCTCCACGGTGGTTTCTGTGATGGTCTTGAATCGCAGCCCTTGAGGAGTGGAGAGATCTGGAACATAACAATTTAGGTGACAGTGTCATGACTCCTGGCAGGGACAGAGAGTGCAGCCTGGCTCTTGGTTCCGTGAACTCCACTCACGATGTGGGTGTGGTGGCACATAGCGGGCAGTCGCAACTCACTGCAAACACAGTGAGTCCTGAGTAAAGGACTGGTCCATGTGCTGTGGCCTGGGCCTCAGTGCTGGTGCAATTCATGAGTAATCCTAACAAGCACAGCGATTTTTCTGCTTTTTAGAATTATATACCAGGAAACGTTAATATTAAAGTACATGGGTCATGTTTCCCTTTGCTGAGTAATGTGGTAAATCTTGGCATTGAATAAAAGGACTTTTTTTAAAATCAGAGAACTGGAGCACCATCTTGGGAAGCTATAGGGAAGTATTCAGTGCCATGGTAGGGGCGTAAGCAGCACGCATGTGCAGGAGGAGGGGGGCGGAGCGAAGGCTGGCTGCAGACAAGCCAACTGCGAAACAAAAAGACAGGAGTGCTTTGCTTGAACATCTGGTGTGCACTGAAAGTATTTTGCTTACCTCACATTACTAAATCTAGGATAGTCTGAGTGTTCCGTTTCACACATGCAAACAAAACAAAGGCACAGTCAGAGCACAGGGGCAGATACCAGCTCCTGGGAATTTGGCATCCATTTCTCTTTCTCCAAATTTCTTCCAGTTGTTTCTCCGTATTCTCCCTTCTCCTGCTCAGTCACGTTGGCCTCTTATTATTTTTCTCATCTTATTCTTCCTCTTTCTCTCTGTTCCCCAGCAGTCCCTTGCCCCAAACACTGGCATGTGCTCGCGCGCGCGCGCACACACACACACACACACACACACACACACACACACACACACACAGGCTTAGTGAGGTGGAAGGATGCTTGTTCTAATGGAGTTCCAATTACCAGCCCTGAAATGTGATAGTGTGACTTTTCTCAGCTCTCCAGGGAGCCTCCTCCCAATTTGGCTTTGCTTCTTGTGGGCTGTTGCCATTGGAAAACTGACAGATTTGCACCTTTCCTGTTTGGAAGCTTCTTCATGGGTTTTGGTTGATGGTGGGGGGCTGATTCTGAATCCACTTGCAGGCCTGTCGGGTGTTTCCATGATTTTGCCCTTGTCCCCTGGGCGCTTGCCCGCAGGGATGCCCTGAACTGGCATAATAAACACCAGGGAGAAGCCGCCTCATCCCTGTGTGTGCACGTGGGTCAGAGAGGAGACTCCTGAGAGTGGGGCCAGACACTGAGGGTGGTGACTCATCCCGAGCAAGGTGGGAAAAGCAGCAGATGGTGACCTGCCTCCCCACAATCACTGCAGATTTTTAGAACTAGCTCTCAGGCACCAGAGGAATTATTTTTAAAAGGGTCAAATATAAACAGAGATAATTGCAGGCATATTAATAGAGCCAGCACTCATAGAGCGAGTTTAATATTATAACAAGGCGCTCTTAAGAAGACTCTTTTGTCCTAGCCTCTGTGTTAGTCCCTGTTCTTGCCTCGTTGGAAGCCCAGTTCAAATACTTGGGCCTCACAAAGTTTTCACAACCAATTCTTTGTACCCTGACCTTTTCCTTTTCTAGACTTTAGGCATTTGTTACCCAAATACCACCTTGTCATTTGAGACCTACATGAAATGGGCTTAAATCTGTCATCCCTTACCTGGTAATTTATGCACCCACGGCCTTTCTGAATTTCATCCTAAGAGTTGATGTTTTCATGATCATACTTCTTGTTCAGGCTTCTTGTTACTGCTAAAATCTCCTTATCCTTTAGGGCTCCTTGCCTTTGGATGTTCTTGTCCCAGTATTTAATCAGAGACTCCCTATCCTTAATATTCCCAAAGACACCTACATTAGGCACACAGACACTTGTGAGCATGTAGAATTTTCAGTAAATTTAAGATGATGAAGTACAGTGAGGTGCCTAAACTACTAGAAATTTCTCTCACCTAAATTCTAATTTCAAAGTACAGGTGGACTGTGATAATTTAAGGGTTAAGAGGTATTTAGAGAAAAAAGGAAAATGTTTCCATGTCTCCTATTAAATGTTAATCATTGGCAAGTAATCTCTATTTTTCTAATCTTATATAAAACATGTATGAAATATGGGGATACATATATAGAAGTACTTTTCTGGGATAAATAAAAACTGTTCATTTTCCATGGAGATCAGTGTAGCTTGTCATGTGTTCCTATTTCCTCTCTCTTCCAAATCTTTCCCCATTATATTCTAGAACCTCAACTTTTATAACTAATATAGATCATCAAGATAAACCCTAAACAAAAGACTCTAATTGGAGCACCTCTCTCTCAGAAGTGGATATTGTCAGCTGTGCTTTTAAACAAGGTATTTTTCCTCACCTGCTGTACACTTACCATCTGTAAAATGCCATTTAGTACTTGCTTATTATACATCCTATTTCGTATCTCCCAATTTTAAATCCCCAACTACATTCAAATCTGTACAAATCTCATACTTTCCTTCACTGCAAATAAGAGTCTAGTGTACAGGAAGTCAGTATCCAATAATTAAAGTACTTTATGTGCTTTTGGTTCTATAATTTATAGAAGCTGCCTGCATTTGGAAATTTAGCCAGAAGTGGCTTTTTAATGATATACCCTTTCCTAGGGGGCGGGGCATGTTTGAAGTCTGCTCCTTTCAGATCGAACCCCTGGAGGCATTCCCAAAGAATGGAGAAAAGACACTGCTATCATGAATGCCCATGGTCTCATGTGGGAGAAAAGAAAAATGAAGCAGGATGGGGGAATGGTACGTACGAGTGGCCACCTTGGCAGTGATGGGAAGGCTGAGGATGTTGCTAATGACAGCGTAGACGCTGATGTTGTAGGTGAGACCTGGCTCCAGCTCCATGATGGTGACACCACTCCAATCTCCAGGCACCCGCTGCTGGAGCTGGAGGCCCCCCAGGGCCGCCGGCTGGTAAGAGATCACATATTCCGTCACTGCCATCGGCCCGTCCCATTCCAGCTCAATGGACCTGTCGCTGATACCAGCCACTCGCAAGTCCTCTGGAGGGGCAACTACCGGGAGGCAATACACAGACAGCATGAGCTCAGAGGATTGCCTTCCCACCCCAGATGTATGTCTCTCCCCCCGTGCCATGTCTACAAGTTCTGCTGGGCTCAGCTTGAGTGGTTTGCAACGGGTACTTGTATTTTCTGTCCTTAATATCCCAGTCTCCACAGGCAACACATCGGCGCTGTGCTGTTAGTGGCTTGTAAGAACTATCACATTTTCAGGAATTTGGTGAGATTCTTGTTATATCATGATATTTGAAGAGGAAATTTTAGAAACTTAAAATCAAGTAAATTATATTAAAACCAAAAGTAATAAATATTCAAGACACTATACCTTTAAATCATTTACATACATTTTACTATTGTCTCTGTTCTGAAAGTGATTTTGTGTGTTGTATCTTTTAATATCTCCATATTTGGTGATGTTATGTTGGCAGTTTGAAACTGATCATGGAGAACATATTTACACTGTGGAAACTAGTAAATGCTACAAATCGAGGCGTTGTATCTTTTGCCTTTGAAGAATCAGTTAGATATTTTCCAGCACACCAACCACTGACCAAAAGTTTTAGTGGCTTAATATGCTCCTGTTATTAGTTTACTCAGATAGCCCATCTCTTATTTGACAAGTAGAGAGAAATACTCATTCCTGATTATCTTGAAAATTATAAGGAGCTGAAACAGTAACTCCTACATATGAGGACCTGGTTAAGGCATTTGGTGTTTTCCCTTTTCAAAGAAGACTATTTTACATTTTAAGAGAAACGTAACTTCATGTTAAACTAATTTTCATTAGTCTTGACCATGAAAGCGATGACCAAGAAGCATTTGTGAGAACCTCTGTTTTCATTCTTGTCTGACTCTTCAGATGCTACTCAGAGTTACCAAAGTTTCAACCACACTGAAGTAGCCTTCCGTGTCAGATCTCCTCGGAAAGCGAACCGGCTTCACAGCGTGGGCATGGAATGACTGAACCTTTGAGACTAATTAAAAAGCTAACATTGGTGTGTTTATAATTGGGCTGCTAATAGATTCTGTCAAAGATCAGGCCAATGTATAAATAGTTATTAATTTATACATTTGCATGTATGAGTAGTAGAGGCTTTGGTTGGCTGGGTAGTTATCACGGGGTTAGCATTTCTCCTCTGGTAATATCATCCTTTTAGTTTTGCAAGTGAGTATGCCTAGGCCAGATGGGTTTCACAGGACATGTGACTGGTGACCACCTGGCCCCCATGTTCACAACTGAACCTTCAAAGGCAGAAATGAGCAGCCCTTTAACTGACCCCAGACTCGAGGGAGAGAAATTAGCAGAATACATTTGCCATGCAGGGTATTTGTTCTAATTGCTTTTTCTCAAAGCCATTCATGGTATAAAACATGCCAGAAAGCCGGATTTATTCTGACTGAAGATGGCAAATATGAACAGAAATGAAAATTTCAAAACATTATTTTAAAATTTTATAAAATTAAAGAAGCATACATGAAGTTTTAAAAAATTCCACCCTCATCTGATATTTTACAAGCTAGCATTATCTGTAGCTCTGACTTATTAAAGCTGTGAAATGCTCTATGACCTGCTCTCAGGTTGACCTGTATAATATGTATAGAGTGACTCTTAGATCCGGGGAAGAATTGGCACATGGTACTTACCAGTATTTGGCATGATTATACTGAGCATTTATTACATAGCAGGCACAATGGTAGTTATTTTAACAATGATTATCTCATTTCATCCTCTCATCAACATAATTGGGATAGTAACTATTATTACTAATATTTTATCTCTGAGAAGAATGAGCCACATAATGGCCAAGTAAAGAAATTAGGGCTTGAACCAGAGAGAATGATGCTAAAATCTCTTAGCCAACATACAATTGTGTCTTACATGTATATAACATTTCAGTCTATATCATCTCACTAGTTTTCCAGACAAACCATCTACCAATGTGCCAGACTACAGTTTTAAAAAATTCTCCAACAGCAATCCTATGAGATGTAGGTTTGGGTAGATGGGTTTGGGCAGATGTAACTGATTATGTAAACTTGATGAAAGAAGAAAGCAAAGCTTAGTTGAGAGGGGTCAAAAGTGAGGCTGTTAGGCTGCAGTAGTGCTGGTTCTCCTACCCAGATGTTCTGGGTTTTGAATTCTTAGTCCTATAATTTATAGAGTAGGTTATGGACTCCCTTATGGCTTTCTTCATTTCTGCACTGTCCCTTCACATACACACATTAGGAATTATTTGGATGATCTTACAAGATGTGATCTTCTGACTGGTGCCCATCCTAGGGATGAGATAACTCTTTAAAACGTCTCTTCTAGTTCCTGCAACTTGTAATTGAAAACATCGACTCAGTTTCTTTTGCAGGAATGCTCCAATTGTAGTGCCAGAAATGGGCATTGCAAGTCATCAACAATTCTCAGTGCGAAAGCAAGTTAATAATAACAGCAGAGGGTGAACTAAGTGGACTATTTTAGAATTTTAAAGCAAAAACAAAATGTAGAAGAAGTTTTGTCTTGTCAGTTTGGTGGAGATCTGATTCTGGTGGTGAACACTGCCTTGACTTCTGACCCAGAAAGCAACACCCAGTGTCACTGAAGCTGGAAGCATTTTTGCAGGGGTGTCTCAATGGAGGAGACTATCACCACTTGTTCTATAAGTTAGCAGTAGCAGTACACGTTGGGTGTTGGTAATCCCAATCAAATGAAATGGTTAACTACAAAGCTACACTATTAAATTATAAAAGAGACTTATGCCTTAATTATTGCATCTGTGATGGTGCAAAGCATTCTTTGTGTTATTCTCTCTGGAGTTCCAACTTTGACCTTGGGGAAGAGAAGGCTGCTCAAAGAGAAGAAACTGGCTTGAAGAATCAAGTGTCTTGTCTTTGAAGTAGCAACATCATATATTTCCCAGATTCTCCTTTGCACTTAGAGGATGAGAGCAGTTGAAATTAGTTTCATGTTATATGTTGCTCCAAAAAGAGTGTAGTTCTAGGTGCCAAAGCTTGGGTGGACTGCTGTCCTGACAGAGGTAGAGTTGAATCTTTGTAGATCTAACTAAAGCTCAGAGTAGAGCTCCTGGGATTTTTGTAAGACCCTGCCCTGGTGGTTTCTTCATTCTGATTTCTCATGGGGAGTTGTCAGCTCACTGGCCACCTTCTCCCTGACCTACACCACTGGGAGAAGATGCAGATAAATTATTCTGCATGCTTCTTCATTTCGTGTCTAACACCTCATTTTTTACCATTTGATTGGGCTCAACTTTCACATCAACAGGTTACTATTTTGTACATGTAGCTTTAACATTTTTATCCCTCAATTCTGTTTTATTTAGCATCTCAGAGAAGATTAAAAACAGCAAGGAGTTGGTAGGAGACCAGGGTTCTCATTCTTACTTTGCCATTAATGAGCTGTCTGGCTCAGGGAAAAATCTTTCTGTTTCTCTCAACTGCTGCTTTTTAAATCTCTAAAATGAGAAGCTGGGAGTAGTTTCTTTCTGAGGTCTGTTTTAAATGCTTTTACTTGTGGTTTTTTTGTTCTATTATCTTTACAAAAGAAGAAGATGGAGGCACAAATCTTGAGGTCATGTCCCATGGCACATAGTGAACAAAGGTCAAGGTTAGGAGTCAAATGCAGTGGCCTTGCTTTTACTCTTTGTGCATATTCAAGTCCTGGGGAATCTAAGAATCTTTGGAATGAAGTCTACACCATGGGTGGGCAGCTATTTTTCATGTCCTTGGTTAAGAGAAAACAATGACCTACCAGGAAGTCTACTCTGTGCTCCCCACACTTTCTCCTTCCTGACCCTTCTCTCTCTCTCCTCCCTGCACTCCTGGAAGCAATGAGAGGAGCAGTGCTGTGGGTATGCACCTGGCCAGAAATGTCAAACAGTGGGGGAAGTCAGCCCCTCTTCTACAGCCTCTTCATGAGGAGCAAGCAAAGGAGCACTTTAGCTAATGACCCAGTTACTCCTCAGGAAGAGACCTGTGGCATTTGGTTTTCAAGGCAGGTAAGAAGAGCAGTTCCTCCTACAATGAGATGTGGCTCCAGGGTTGCTATAGTAACAGATGGAATTATGCAACGGTCCTTCCTCGCATGGCCTGGGAACCTGTAAAGTAATTTATCAGGGGCTACAAAAATCTTCCTCTAGCAGCAGAGTCAAGGCGTTGGGGACATGTGCTCACAGTTTGGACTCAACCCAATTGTAGTTACTCTTACAGCTTTCCTGATGGAACCAGAGTTTGTCTCTAGTTCAGGTCGGTCTCTAGCGTAGATCAAGACTTTGGTTGCAAATGGATTCTTCTCTGCAGAAAAGTAGGTCAAGTAACTGACAGGCGTGTGCAGGTCCACAAGTGCCATGTGTATGAAGGAGTGTAGAACTAACATAATCATGACACACCCATTATTTAGTGTTATCCACACGGGCCTCATTGGGCCTCGGGCATCTCGTAGGAACTAGGTTATGCTTTTGCCTTCGGTAACTGCTTGGTGACTTTGAATTCAGAAACAATGAGGCTTAATATCTACTTGAACTTTGCTTTGGAATAATATCAGCATCCCAAAACATTTTCAGTGTGTGTTTGGTATGTATAGCAGTATTTCAGTTCATTTTCAGCAAGGTACTCCAATTCAGTGAAAAAACCCAAAAGGCTAAAGGAAATATCTGAATTTAGAAAATGTAGTATAGGAAGAATGAAAAAAATTTTCCTAAGAAGTGGATTATTGTTTCGTTTCCATTTAATAATGGTGACTGGTCTTAAAAGATTGTAAGTTGAAGTCACATGTTGCCATTTGATGGGAATTGCTGATGACACTGAAGGGTAGATGGCAGGTGGGTGACCTTGGCTTTCCAAGATTTCTTCCTCAGCAAATTCCTGGAATTGCTCACTGAGAAGGTTTTGAGATGTTTGTTTGTAGTTATCTCTTTTTTTTAGCATTTCCCAGTGGGTGTTCTGAGCTTTAAATAAAAGAATCAGTTACTTAATCTGTACTGATTAAGTCACAAATTTATCAGCAATAGTAACTGATTCTCTCAGAAAAGATGAGAAATAGTGAAATAATGAAAACAACCTGATCTGAGTGCAAAAAACATGAGTCCCATTATGATACTGGTATCTTTCTCACTACTAGCATTAGATCCCCTTCTCAGCACACCTCTTTGCCATCAGTTTCCACAGTGAGGCTACACAGGCCGGTGCTTCCTGTTTGGGATAGACTCATCTGGAGCAAAATGTGTCAGACCCTGTTCATATTCTATGCTAGTCAGAACACTAGCTATTGCTTTTGGTATTTTGCTCTTGTTTACATTTAATTTCTTGCCTACACATACTTTTCTCTATGTGGGCACCAGATCATTTTGTAAATTAATCAGATCTTAAAATCTGTAAACTCCAAGATACTCAGACAGCATCAAAGCCCAACCAGCATCCTGTGGGTGGCACCGTAAGGAACATGTTCCTGGAATGTGGAGATGAGCGATGGGCTTGTTTTGAGCAGCTGTGACTCTTCAGAACCCCTGTGAGCTTTGAGGAATGGCTCTGTTAATATGGTCTTATGACCTCGCTGTCTGGCTGCTATGGCTTGGGTGGGGTCCCAGTGTGTCCCTCTTGGCTCCAGAGGTGAAATTTAATTCCCATGATGAAGATAGTGGAAGTGAAATCTGGCTGTGGCAGTTAGAGGTGAGGGTCCTTGGGAAGTGATCAGGATAAGATGAGGTCAGCAGAGTAGAGTCCCTTTGACAATCCTGGTGGCTTCAGAACCAGATCAGAAGAGATATGCACATGTTCCTGGTCTTTGGCTATGGTGATGCGCTGTACTCTGGTGGGACTTTGCCACCAGACAGCTAGCTACAGCCCCTAAACCCTGGACTCAGAACTAGAAACCAACATAAACACCTTTTCATTATATCTCAGCCAGTCTGTGGTTTTGTGTTATTGGCAAAAGAAATAATGGGTAATGACCACCTTCACCCCCCTCAAGGACAGTGGGGTTTTGTCATAATTATTACCAGCACCCACAGTGCTCCCCTTCCTACCTGCCGAGCAGTCAGGGCCCTGGTAGCCCTCTTCACAGACACAGAGCCCCTCCTGGCAAGGTCCTCGCCCGCTGCAGGCGTTCAGGCACTGCTGCTGCCCGCAGTCCTCACCAGTGTAGCCTTCCTGGCATAAACAGGTGCCGTTGACACATCTCCCCTTCCCCGAGCAGTCCCCGGGGCACCTCAGCTCCCTGCAGTCCTCGCCCATGTAGGGCTCTTCGCAGACACACTCCCCGTCCACGCAGAGCCCCCGGGAGCTGCAGTCTGTCGGGCACCGGAGCTCAGAGCAGTCGTCCCCGCTGTACTCGCTGTCACAGATACACTGACCATCCATACACACGCCTCGGCTGGAGCAGCCCAGCGGGCAGTAGGGCTCTGAGCAGTTCTTGCCAAACCAGCCTTCGTTGCAGATGCAGCCACACGACTCGAGGCTGAAGTTGCCATGGCCGCTGCAGTGAGGGATATAGTCCAGTTGTCCTGGAATGGTCAAGGGGAAGGTCAGAGGGCAGCAGTGGTTTCTCCTATAAATGGTGCCAGGGAAATGTGGGGAGGGATCTCTACTCATCCCCTGATCAGAGTAAAGCTCGACATAGTCGGGTGTATTCAGACTAATAAATATGTTCACCAAATGTGGTTGTCTGTGCCTAGCATAGTGCTAGAGGCAAAGATGGAGACCCAGTCCCTTGTCTCCAGGAGCTCACGGTGACTTAGGCTGGACTGAGATGAAGATTCACAAAAAGATGACTTATTGGAAAATGTTTGGAGGAAACACTGGTAGGGAAGAGGAGGAGACAGAGAAGGAAAGGGACCCAAGACAGGTTACATTATAGAACAAAGGCCCTGGGAGAGGGACTTGGGCTCAGTCCTGCGGGTGCTCTGGGCACAGTGACACTGGTCTCTTGACATTGTGAGTGCAGGGCTGTCCCTGGAGTGAATGTGTCAATTCCAAGGCCCTCATTCTCTACTCAGCAGGCCATGGGATTCTAACAGACTCAGATAAGGACCCCAACTAAGATGCCAACTCTGGGGAGAGGGTGATAGCAGAGGATGGAGCGAGCCCTGGGTCCATTATGCAGAGGAAAGTCAATCAGATTACAACTAGTCTTCTGCCTCCACTCCTGCCACCATCTGTTGATCAGAACACAGGGCCACGGTAACTTCCAGGCTTTCTGGAAATGGGCTTAGTTATTATTTACTGGGATCCCTTCAAGAACCTATGTATATTACTGTCCAGGTCTTTATAGTGGTACACTTATAGCAATTAATTTTTCTGTGTACATAAACTTATTAAAACACTCAAACTGAGTACCTGTTCAGCATCCTTACCTGCCTTTGGCCTTGAGGATGTGAAATCTGTAATAGATCCACCTTACCACTTCAGGCAGCCCCAGTGGCCTAGAAATATACCTCACTGCTGTTGCTTAACATAGCTCTTCCTTCTAGATTTTTTTCAAACTGCCAGGCATCCTAGTGGGATGCTGATCAAAAGTCCTGTTATAGGAGTCTCTCTGGAAGCGGACATGGTGACACATGCTTCTAGTTCCAGTAGTCTGGATACCCAAATCAGGAAGTTCAGAAGTTCAAGCCCTATGTTGGCAACTTAGTGAAAAACATAGCAAGACTCTGTCTCACTTTTTTTTAAAAAGCCACCCTGATTTCTTGAGCAGCAAAAAGCCATCTCCACAGAAGCTATGACTTTCCCTGGTTCTCTAGCTCCACTGGAAAGATGAACTGACCTGTCAGTTCTTACTAATGTTCAGGAGACTGAAATGAGAAAGACCAGGAAAATAGTCCTCGTGTGAAGCTGACCATCACCTTGTGTTCACGATCCTTGACCGCATGGACCGTCGAGGCTGTTAGAATTTCAACTTGCTTATGTCCCGAGGAAGCCCTCAGGTACTGGATCCCATAGGAGTGAACCCTTGCACCCACGAGAATCTGACTAAGGCCCCTTCCCATCAAAGAGAGCTCTGCTCGGATGAGAAAAGCTGAGCAGGACATTGACTAGGACTCTGCCGACAGCAGCCATCATTTTCGTAATCCATAGAGAAACCAGACTCCATCTGACTCGGTGCTTTTGCAGTTCATAACCCCTGTCATTCTAGTCTGTTGCTGTTTATAGAGGAAGAAAAAACTATGCAGCTCTCTTTGGTCACAAGCCTGGATGTAGCAGAGCTAAGATTAGAACTCAGGGAGTTCAGCTTTGGAGACTCAATTGTGTTTCAGAGAGGTGCAGGTAAGAACTCAGAGTGTTACTAGTTAGGAGGTGGGGAAAGCTAGAAGGAAACTCCCTTTTAGCCTTTTGGGAGTGAGGACTCTGAGGTGTGTGTGCAAGCATATATGTGTTAGAGTGTACACATTGCATGCGCGCGTGCGTGTGTGTGTGTGTGCGTGTGCATATAGATAGTCCAGGGGATAAAACTCCCGTCTTGCTGGAGAAGACAGGGACAGATCCTCCGAGACTTTAATGACTATCATTTATTCAGATGGGAGAAGCCTTCAACTAAATGAACAGAGCACCTGTATTCCCCAGCCCCTCAGGTTAACATGAATAGATATCATTCCAACAGCCTGCGAGAGCCAAAGATGAATGAAGACAGACATCAAATTCCCTGCTTGCTAGCCAAGTAGCTGTGCTGAGCCGATGTACCATTACCTGACTCATCCTCCTCAAATCAGGTTAATGGATTTCAAACTGGCTAAGCAGGCAGAGGATCCCTGAGCGGCTCCCGGGGGAAGGACTGCGTTGAGATCTTACAGACGCATGAACTGAGTACTCCAAGCCGGGACATTTCTTTCCTGGGGCCATGGTGCTGCCCCGGCTCCTTCATTCACTCCCACCTCTGCCCCTTGCCTTCCCCTCCTGGGACCCCACTGCCAGCCCTTCAGACTCTACCTGTGGCAGCGCTTTCCTGGCAGCAGTTGGCGGTGCACTGGTCCCGCAGCATCGACACCTCCCTCTCCAGCATCTCGATCCGGCTCAGCAGCTCCCGGAGCACGTGGCCTGAGCCAGCACATGGGCAGGCCTTCTTGGGGAGGTTGATCTTGTGGGTGAAGGTGACCTGGCTCTCATGGTCTGAGGTTTGGCCTGTGTATTCGGCCACAGCCTCATCTTCCTCACTCACCTCCTGCTCGGCAGAGGCCTCCAGCCCGGAGGGGCAGAGGCTGTCTACGGGCACATTAATGTTGTACACGTGGTTGAAGACCACAGGCTTCTCTTTGCTGGAAGTGCTGTAGTTGCCAACTCCTGCTTCCTCCTCCACAGCCTGTCTTTGTACCCTTTCTGTGGTCACCTCCAGTTGACACTCTGAGGGCTTGAGCATAGAGCCCAGCAGGATCAGGTTGACTCCAATGAGCATGTTCTTCAGCACTACTGTCTCCCCGTCGGTCCCCATCCTCCCCTGTCTGTTTGGGCTCAGTTCAGGAGTAGCCTGCAGTGCACAGCATGGAGTGAAAGAAGCCTGCAAGGAAACAAAGGGACCAGACAAACTCCTGAGAACTGCGCCTTGACACCTGGTTTGTCACCATCCCACAGAGGGCCTCAAGGTGGTGCTGTGATGCCATCCGGGGAGGGGCAGTAACTGACAGAGCCAGAAGGCTTGAGACTCTGTACCCTGGAGGGCTGAGCCTCTGGAAGTGGACGACGCTTAAGAGGGAAGCATATGGAGAAGGACTTCATGGAAGGCACATAGTTCCCGGATGACAATTAAGATGATGGAACGGCAAAGCCTTAGGTGTCCTCTCGTGTCTGAACAGATATTTATTATGAGAGAGCCTCACCAACCACTTCCAGATAACTTATTCATTACCTCCTTTAAGTTCATCTATTCAATAGAGGCTGACTTTAGAACAACCGACCAGGCACATAATGTAGTTCCAGGTAATTGTGACTGTTAATTATCCTTGGGTACATTTGTAATTATCTAGGTCTCTGTGAGCTGAACTTTCTTCTAATCTTCTCATTAGTACAGTTCCAGGGCTCTGTGATCACAGGGTGCCTTTATTCTGAGATCTTTTTTCAACTGCTAAAATAATAAATTAGCTTGTCTGTTAGTTACCTAGTCACCGAGAACCATGAAGCACAATAAATTCACAGGAATAAAAATCAGTTTAACAAAAATTATATTTCCTTTTTATTCCCCCTTTAAAAGAGAAAAGGGACCTACAAACTGGTCTTTAAGCCAATGTTATAGGTACCAAGAAAATTAACAATTAAGGGGATAAGTAGGAATGAGTATGAATCTGAGAGGAGGGTAAAAAATGTCAGCCGAGAATAGACGGTGTTGTGCATGTCATTCAACCCTACTTGGCTCTCAGCGCAACTCCATAAAGGTGTGGTATGTCTTGGTGGAGCAGTGCCTGCCTAAAAAGTGAAGGTCTGACTGCAGCCCCTAAACTTGGGTTTTTGGTGCCATTCCCAGTGCCTTTTTTTGCAAAGAGTGTTCAGTTTTCTCTTGTCACTAAAGGAAATTGTGCAAATTTTAGGCTCTTCCTAGAAATACTAAGATTAGAAAATTTGGCTTTCCTGGCTTCCTCTCCACCTCCACTCCCTATTCCTCTGTTGCAAAGATGCTTCTGCCCCACAGGGAGCCTCTCCCTCACACTTTGCAGGGATGCTGGTGGGCACAGTTGGGAAAATCTCCCAAGGAGGCCTGTAGGGAGAGGCTGGGCTCATCTTAACTTGGTGGAAGCTGGGTTCCTTCACCCTGAAGTCCTCCTGAGGTGGTTTCTGTTTGGCTTCCTCGATTCAGTGTTCCTCCCCCAATGCAGCAGTCTTCTATCATCTTTTCCCTCCTTTTCCCTTGTCTGTTCTTCCCAATGCAGGGAGAGTCAAACTCCCATGATCCCCCTTCTTTCCGGTGTTACAACAAAGACTTTCTTTGCCCGCTTTACCCCACCTGCGCTGCTAAGTCCATTTAAGTCAGACAGGGTCTTATCTGCAGCACATGGCTGTATGTCCAGGACAGTGAAAGTGCTCAGTATGTAGACTTTGAATGAATGGAGCAGTAGATATATGAAAGGATGAATAAACAGATGAATTAATGTGTAAGTGTTCAATGAGCAAAAGGTTGAATCATTCTCTGATTCATTTAATCCCTCTCCATTAACCCAAGTTATTCACTATTCTCTTCAATTTCAGCCCTGGGAAATGTCTGACTTGCTGCTCAGCCATGGGGAAGTACAGTGTGAAGGCTGAGGTGGGATGGATCTAGTGGGTTCTGGTGACATTACTATGGGGCCAGGTGAGGGCACAGAGAAGTGGCAGGACCCAGATCATGGAGGGCACTGCAAGCCGTGGAAGGACTTTGACTTCTTGTGGACCTGTGGTTACTAGTCTCAGTACATGCTACATTAAACCTTTATTGTGATCTACTGCAGTCCTTGAGGAACTCTCAGTCTCAAGGAGAAGATGAGAGCACAAGTAAACAGAAGGGAAAAGCAATGAGAAGATGACCAGGACTAGCAGGAACATGAAGGCCTGGCACTGCCTCACCAGCAGGGGAAAGACACACAGAGGGTAAGCAACTATCAGTGCCTTTGTCACGTATTTCTGGCCTGGCATTTCAAGCACACAATCCAACCATATTTTCTGTCTCCCTTTTGTTTAGATGAGACTTGTCAATAATTTTGTCCAATGAGTCATGGGAGAAGATGGTGCTTATCCTTCCTAGGTTGACACATTTGACTGTCTAGGGGGCACTTTCCAGAGCTTTCTCTTTCTGGTGGTGACTCATCATGTTCAAGATGGCTGCCTTATGTTCAAGATGGCTGCCTTGTCATATTCAAGATGGCTATCTTGTTGGTCTGGGTCCCTGAGTGACTACAGAGACTAGCGTTCCCTGCTGAGTCTAGCCTCTAGGTTGTGCAGAATGTGAGACGATCCTTTGGTCCTTGAAGAACAGACTTAGAGGTGGCATTTTTCTGAGATAATAACCTAAACTATCAGGAGATAAAACTGAAACAGATCTTGATAGAGTACTCGTTAGACTGAGAAAGGAAAATTTCATTATACAAAGAAGAAATTGTGTTTCAATCACTTTGAATTTGAATGGCTGTTGAATGCTAAGGGATTGAGGTTTTAGATGGTAAGAGCTCCTACGAAGGAAGTTTCCATCAAATGGGGGATCTGAAAAAAAAAAGAGATTTTGGCCTAATGTAAAAAATAACTTCTCTAGTAGTGAGAGATACTGGTTCTCATCACTGATATTAAGTTCTTGATCACTGCGGGTATTCAAGCACAAGTTAAAACACAACATAGTGAGAATGGTGAATGGGGATTTTAAAACCTCAAAGAAGACTAAACAGGATAAAAATGAATGTTAGGTCTACTCTGCCCTGCTAATTTATGAACACGTAGTCTTAGTGGGCTTTTAGGAACACAGCCAGTACGTTTAACAGGCATCTTGGAGTAAGTGCCTGCTCCAGTATGGCCTCAGCCAAACAGAGCTGATCACATCAGAAATGAGCCTGTTTCTAGATGATACCACAATTTTAGGTCCTGGAGGTTGAACTCTCACCCAGAACAGTCAGCCCATTAAAAATACAGAGAAATTGGACCAAGCTAAGCACTTTCCTTGTACTCTTTTGCTCATTTCTTACATCAGTGCTATAAACTAGGCAGGAGTGATATTTAGGAACCAGGATATTTATAGTACTTGTGCAGTTTGGGCAACAACCAATCAGAATGAGGCATCAATCTACTGAAAGGGGGTTTCAGTCAACCAGTAACGCTTTCTGATTGTTTTGCTATGGTTGTAGGTTTTCTTTTTTATTTCCATTACTTGAGACAAGAAAATGAGCTTCACAAAAGGCCAATGAACTTGACCAAGATTGTGCAGTAAATGAATGTAGGAGCCAGTATTGAACCCAGCCCTGGTTGGCCAAGGTCTATGCTTTTCTCTGCTGATTTTCAGCCAGCTTTAATTAATGGCTCCATAGAGCTCTTAAATCTCAAAATTCTTCTTTCCTTGGTCCAGATTTAGGGCTTCCTCACAGCTATGACTTTTAGTTGAATGTTTTCTCCACTAATCCAGGAGATTTCCCTAGAAACTGCTCAGCCTCTTCCCCGTGAAAGAAGGTTTGTTTGATGACTTTTCATTTATAAGAACCCAGATTCCACTCAGCCCCAAGAATCAAGAGCAATACTAAACCACTAAACCTTGGTCCAGGAGGAGTTGGGAGGCATTTTTAAAACTTTCTTTTTCCTGGGGATAGTTCTCTATTGAACTAGCAGGTATAGAAAACCAGGTCTTGGCATGAGCTCCTTCTGGCTCCCTTCACTTCCTTAAGCTTGGGTGAGGTCATTACTCACTGTTCTCACTGACCTCTGGGCTTTTTTCTTCCATTGCTTTTCTAAGAGAAAATAAAAACGAGTGGGAAGAAGGGCTTGAGGTGCTCCAGCTGAAATCTGCTGAAGGGGGCAGTAGGAAAAACTCAGGTTTATTAAATACCTAATTAACAAATGCAGTAGTTTTAATTCACTTTGATTAAGCTCACGTCATTTAATAATTCTTTCAAAGTGGCTTTTCTTTCTGTGTCCCTGAAAGCTTCCCTTCCTGGCTTCCTCTCCACCTCCACTCCCTATTCCTCTGTTGCAAAGATGCTTTCTGCCCCACAGGGAGCCTCTCCCTCACACTTTGCAGGGATGCTGGTGGGCACAGTTGGGAAAATCTCCCAAGGAGGCCTGTAGGGAGAGGCTGGGCTCATCTTAACTTGGTGGAAGCTGGGTTCCTTCACCCTGAAGTCCTTCTGAGGTGGTTTCTGTTTGGCTTCCTCTCCCCTAGATCCCCCACTGGCTTTATTCCTCACTCTGTAGAGATTTTGGAAGGTTACAGAACACATTCTGAGAGTCATCACCTCTCCCAGAGGCCGAGGCAGAGGGAAGAAGAACTGGGCTCAGGAGTCCAGGGTGTGAGGGTGGAAGTGGAGGAGAGGAAAAGACCAGGAAGAGGAGCAGCTAGAAGGTGTGTGCAGTGACAGAAACCTCTGGGTCTTTCCTGGGCTTTTCTTTCTTCTACTTTTTTTTTTTTTTTTTTTTTTTTTGGTCAAGTCAGAAAAGGGATGGAAAAGAAAAAAGAGCAGAGTGACCCTGGGGAATGAAGAAATGGGAGAAATGAGTGTGTGGGTTGTGGGGCAGGTAGCAGAGGTGATTCCTAGGGGTGAGTGACGGGTGCTGTGTTTGAATTTTCTACTTTTGGTCAACTTTGGCCCCTGGTGGGGGGGATTTATGAATTAGAACCATATCTGTGGAAAATGACTCTTTTTTGTGCTTTTTTAAAAGTTAGAATGAGTTTAAAAATAGTTCCCTCTCTGCCACTGGGATGCTCGGTCACTTGGAGAAAGAGTAATTATGAAAGACGAGGGTGTAATGTGATTATAGCCGGCCCCATTGTGTCAGCCAGGGAGGCAGTGCTGGGCTGTGGGGGAAGGAAGAGCCCGCCCAGCTCCATCAATGCTGCCTTTATTGGGCCTGTCAGATTTCTGCAAAGAACCCGAGGGCAGAAAACGCCCGGCAGACAGGATTCCGCAGCTGGCCTGCAGCTGACAGCGAGGATGCAGGGAGGTGTGGGGTGGTACACTGGGCTGTCCCCTCCCACCAGGCCTCCCTTACTGCCCAGCGCCCTGAGCCATAGGCACTTGGAGGCATCCTGTGTGGGGTCTGCAGGAAAGGTCCTTGGCTCAGACCTGGTGAGTCTCCGTACAGATTTTGGCACATGTGTAGAGCCCAGTGTATTTATAGCTTTGTGTCAGTGTTGATTAGAGAAGCCACAGTGGCTAGGATGTGGAATCTGGCTGCTGGTCTTGTCCTCTGGCTGTGTCTTGTCCTACCTGGGAGAGCTTAATTGACTGGACCTTTCAGAAGTGCTTCTTTTTCATCTGAAACATGGAATCTTGAATATAAATCAAAGGAATGATACAGGGAGCAATAAAATTATCACGTCTGGGTTTCAGTGTGAGGTCATCCAGGATGGAATCCCCACTTTGCCTTGCCACTAGCAAAGTTGGGGAATTTTACCACCAGGGAATGTAGAGCCTTTTAAGTAGCTCTGCTGGGTACAAAGTCACCTTGTAACTTTAGCTCTAAGATGTTATGATGTGTAGTATAGATTTCTCAGTGGTTTTTGGTAAGTAGAAATTCTACTTGGGTGAGGAGTCTTAAGATCTGTAGAACATTTGGCAAATAAAATTGACAAATCCCAATTAGACACTAAGTTACAACCATGCTAAGTCCAGAATTGTGTTTCTAGACTTGGAATTCAGGAGTAGATGCCTGAGCCTCCTTCTGTGAGCTGCCTCTATCATTTGGAAAGTAGGGAGGATATAAATAATGGATTCTTAATTAATCCTCATCCTTTTGGTAAAAAATTCTTCAGAAGTCTGGCCTTCTGCTGTCATTAATGTCCATTTTTCATCTGTTTCTTGAGCTTGGAGAACAGCATATCACCATTTGTCATTCAGTTATTCTCCTTGAAGAGTCATTTTGCCTTTCATCTCTCTCTTCTTTCCATTTAATAAACCACAAAGAAAGTTCCTTGGCAAGAAAGACTGCCAGCTGGCCCACAGGCCAAAATGAGGTTTTTACTTCCCACCTAAGAAACTCCTTAGAACACATTGAGAAATTAATTCCGAATCTAAGAAGAGGTCTCTGTCTTCTTGGGCCTTGTAATCTAGTTGAGATGACTAGACTGTCACATGTGGAACTGAAGAGCATGGCAAGACTGTCCACTTTTCTTTCTTTTTATTTATTTATTTGTTTATTTATTTATTTAATTTTTAATTTTTTAATCTTTATTGGTACATTACATAAATGCATCATGATTGCACTCCATAATGGGGATTTGTACCAGTATAAGACACAACTTAATTCTCATTTTTTCCCATAGCCCTACCCACCTTACTGCCCCCCCGCATATACATAAAATTTGTTTCCTTCCTTTTTTGTTACAATCTAATCATTTTTCCCCCTTCACCATATTTTACTTTGAGCATTTTCTATTTCATAATATATAACATACAATTCTAGGACTCATTTACATCTTTATTTTCTCATACCAGAGAAAAGATGCGATATGTACCTATCTGTGCCCTATTTGTTTCACTTATGAGGATATCCTCAAGGTATGTCCATTTAAGTAGAAATGATTCAGACTTATCATTTTTTATGGCAGAGTAATACTCCATTCTGTAGAAGAACCACAGCTTTTTTATCCAGTCTCCAGATGATGGACATTTGGGTTGTTTCCAAGATGTAGCAATCACAAATTGGGCTGCTATAAACATGGGTGCACATATGTCACTGTGATATGAGACTTTTAATTCTTGTGTGTATATACCTAGCAGGGCAATGGCGGGGTCAAATGAACCTCCAATCCTAGCTTTTTGAGGAATCTCCAAACTGATCTCCATAGGGGTTGTATGAGTCTACAGTCCCACCAACAGTGGAGAAGGATTCCTTCTTCTCCGGAGCCTCGCCAACATTTGCCGTTGGCTGAATCTGAAATGGCAGCCATTCTATGTGGAGTGAGATGAAATCTCAATGTTGTTTTCATCTGCATCTCTCAAATGACTAATGATGTTGAGCATTTCTTCATATGCTTCTTAGCAGCTCTTACTTCTTCCTCTGAAAAATATCTGTTCATTTCAGAGGCCCATTTTTGAATTGGGTCATTAAAATTGGGTGGGCTGATTTTTTTTTAGTTCTTTATATATTCTAGATAGTAGCCCTTTGTCTGAGGAACAGCTGGTAAAGATTTTTTCCCACATTGTTGGTTGCCTGTTTGCACTGTTGGTGGTTTCCTTTGCTGTGCAGAAGCTTTTTAAAAGAATGAAGTCCCATTTATTGATTTCCTCAGCCAATTCCTGGGCTATAGAAGTTTTGTTCACGAAGTCTTTCTCTAATCCAATGTCTTTGAGAGTTTTACCTAACCTGTTTTGCAGAAGGTTGAGAGTGTCTGTTTTAATATTTAGGTCTCTTATCCACTTTGATTTTAGCTTGGTACACGGTGAACGAGTTAGATCTAGTTTTAGTCTTTGGCAAGTTAAAGCCCAGTTTTTCCAGCACCATTTGTTAAAGAGGCTATCGTTCCTCCATTGAGGATTTTTGACTCCTTTGTCAAAGATGAGGTGGCTCAGTATGTCTGGAGTAGTTTCTGGATCTTCTAGTCTACTCCATGATCCTCGAGTCTGTTACTTTGCCAGTACCATGCTGTTTTTAGCACAGTGGCTTTATAGTATAGTTTCAGGTTCCGAGTTGTGATACCCCCCACCATGTCCCTGTTGCTTAGAATTGCTTTGGCTATTCTAGGTCTTTTGTGGTTCCAGATGAAAGTTTGGATGTTTTTCTCTAGATCTGTGAAATATGCGGTTGGGATTTCAATCGGGATTGCATTGAATTTGTAGAGTAGTTTTGGGAGTATAGCCATTTTGATAATATTGGTTCTTCCTACCCAGGAGCCAGGTATGTCTTTCCATTTTTTGATATCATCTTCTATCTCCTTTTTCAGAGTGCTATAGTTTTCAGAGTAGAGGTCTTTCACCTCCTTTATTAGATTGATTCCTAGGTATTTTATTTTTTGGGGTGCTATTTTGAAAGGGACTGACCATCCAATTTCTACCTCATTGCATCTACTGTTTGTGTATACGAAGGATACTGATTTTTGAACGTTGACCTTGTAACCAGCTACACGGCTAAAATTGGCGATTAGGTCCAGCAGTTTTTTAATTGAGTTTTTAGGAGCCTCTAGATAGAGTATCATGTCATCAGCAAATAATGACAATTTAACTTTTTCTTTTCCAATCTTTATTCCTTTATTTCTTTCTCTTGCCTAATTGCTATGGCTAATATTTCCAGAACTATATTGAACAGAAGGGTGAGAGAGGACATCCTTGTCTTGTTCCTGATCTTAGTGTGAAAGGTTTCAGTTTTTGACCATTTAGTATGATACTGGCTGAAGGTTTCTCATAGATAGCTTTTATTAGTTTGAGATACAGACCATCTATTCTGATCTTCTGTAGAGTGTTGAACATAAATGGGTGTTGTACTTTGTCAAACGCATTTTCTGCATCAATTGAGATGACCATATGATTTTTGTCCTTAAACCTGTTAATATAGTGTATAACATTGATTGATTTACGTATGTTGAGCCATCCTTGCATCCCTGGGATGAATCCAACTTGGTCAGGGTGTATAATCTTTTTGATAATTCTCTGTATTCTGTTTTCCAGGATCTTACTGAGGATTTTGGCATCGATATTCATTAGAGATATTGGCCTTTAGTTCTCTTTTTTGGTTGGGTCTTTCACTGCTTTTGGAATCAGGGTAATGGTTGCTTCCAGGAATGAGTTTGGGAGTACTGCTTCCCTTTCCATTTCATTGAAGAGTTTCAGAAGTAGAGGCACTAACTCTTCTTTAAAAGTTTTATAGAATTCAGCAGTAAAACCATCAGGTCCAGGGCTTTTCTTTGTTGGCAAGTTTTTAATTACATTTTCAATTTCACAGATTGTTATTGGGGCATTTAACATTTCTGTATTTCTTTATTCAGCTTTGGGAGTTCATATGTGTCTAGAAATCTATCCATTTCTTCTACATTTTCTATTTTATTGAAGTATAAATTTTCAAAGTAGGTGTTTATTATCCTCTGGACTTCCTCTGGGTCAGTAGTAATTTCTCGTTCTCATTCCTAATAGCATAGATATGAACCTTTTCCTTTCTTTGTTTAATGAGGTTGGCTGAGGGTCTATCAATTTTGTTTATCCTCTCAAAGAACCAAATTTTCAATTCATTGATTTTTTGAACCATTCTCTTGGTTTCTATTGCATTAATTTCTGCCCTGATCCTTATCATTTCTTGCCTATTGTGAGCTTTGGGTTTGTTTTGCTCCTCTCTTTCTAGTCACTTGAGGTTCAGCATTAAATTGTTTATTTAAGCTTGCTACATTTTCTGGATGTAGGCCTTCAGTGCTATGAATTTTCCTCGTAGAACTGCTTTGATTGTGTCCCATAAATTTCTATATGTTGTACTGGGGTTATCGTTTAGTTGTAAGAACTGCTCAATTTCTTCTCTAATTTCTTCTGTGACCCATTGGTTGGTCAGCATAGTGTTGTTCAGATTCCATGTGTTTGTGAAGATCCTGGGCTTTCCTTTGCTATTCGCCTCCAATTTCAGGGCACTATGGTCTGACAGTATACAAGGGATAACTTCAATCCCTTTATATTTGCTTAAACCTGTTCTATGAACGAGCACATGGTCTATTTTGGAGAATGATCCATGAGCAGCTGAGAAGAATGTAAATTCTGACTTTGTGGGGTGAAATACTCTGTAGGCATCTATTAAGTCCATTTGCTGAAGAGTCTGGTTGAGCTCCAGGATTTCCTTAGTGACTTTTTGTCCAGTCGATCTGTCTCTTTGTGACAGTGGGGTATTGAGGTCCCCTACT